>CAXFZR010000488.1:17500-35967 GCA_964007535.1 Brachyptera risi
TTATATATTCTGATGAAATCTGACATGACGGTTAGAACCACTCCAAAGGATACTTCGGAACGTATTCGAATTCGAAAAAATGAATGATTCTTCATTTTCCATTCCTATCTAGAAGGATCGTTCGGACGGAAAGACGCAAACAGCAATTCTCAAAAACCCCATCAAAAAAACAAATATACGAGAAATTTGAAGCAAAATGGAAAAACTGGAAATAAAAATCACCGAAAATTGAAGATAAGAGAATGACAAGAATAAGATTAATTCTCAGAGGTTCAAGCTCAACAATTGGTTGGTAATTCGACTAATCAATGATTGGATCAAATGATTGAATGGATCAAGTGATAATTGAAATGAGATTCGTAACCAAGTGTGATGGAAATATAATGATTAGCTGATTATGGTACTACAAACTATCAGTCGGTGAAAATTTCATAAATAAATCAAATGAAGAATTATGAGAAAAAAAATATGAGTTATCCTTTCGTTAATTATTGTTCTTCGGGTGGGGGAGGGCGGGGGGGGGGGTGAGATCATCCTTGTAGTGCTCCTCCGAACGATCCCATTTTTCATCCATTGCCTTATTTGGGAAACGATGAAATTTATCAAGTTCCTATGTTATTGAAAAAAAAATTAGAAATCAAATGTATAATGAACTTCCAAAGTTTGGTAACCATGTGATGTAACATGAAGGCCTCATGAGTAAAACTAATGATATTCATTTCGTGCCATTTGGATATTATAAGTGAATCTCAACAATACATGAATGAAATATAACCGAATAAAATAATTGCCCTCCACATCGGCGTGCCTCCAATTCAACATTCAATGAATGACATCACATCCCGTCGAAAAAAAAAACTCATTCATAATTCACAAAAAAAAAACATTTCCACCGAATGTCTAATTGACGACTCTGTGTGCTGCCCGTCTTGGGGGTTGCCTAGATGCGGCCGCGGCAACAGGTCAGAGCACTGCTTCCGGTTGGTCACACGTGACGTGGCGTGGTTCCGGTCAGTGGGCGCGCACGCGCCGTGGCACGGCCTAGTCGCTGCCTCGGAACCTAGGCCTCGTCTCGTAAGAGCACATGCATGCTGGCTGACGTTCCTGGTCGGGAGGGCTTGGGGGGGATCATGTCCACGTTGAACGTCCCGAGGGCCCACATTCATTCCATCAAATCACCAATCATGGGTGAATGATTCGTCAATTGAAGATTTGTGAAAAAAAAAATTGAAAAATAATGGATGTGAATAATGGAAATAATGTGATGGATCAAATGTATAAATACATATATATATACATATATATATATATATATATATATATATATATATATATATATATATATATATATATATTCATATATATATATATATATATATATATATATATATATATATATATATATATATATATATATTCATATATATATATATATATATATATATATATATATATATATATATATATATATATAATATAAATATATATATATATATATTCATATATATATATATATATATATATATATATATATATATATATATATATATATACATATATATATATATATATATATATATATATATATATATATATATATATATATATATATATATATATATATATATATATATATATATATATATATATATATATATGTGTACTAATAAGCACATATATGTATTCATATATCCATCTCTCATTCATAGCCTTAATTTACCATTGTGGTTGGGCGTGACATATACGAAGCAGGGAAAATTTGAGATACCCTGATAGGTTATTTCCCTATTTCCCCTGCTTCACTGTCCACTTGATCGATTTTTATATCCCGTGACGTCACGAGGGCGGACGATCTACATTGGTCAATTGGGGAACAATGATTTTGTATCAAGTTTCGATGTTATTAAAAAAAAAAACTTGTCATATAGACTCCATGATAGAGTAATTCAACCGATAATGTCCACTCCTACTATAATTTCACTGACAATCAAGTGAAAGATTCGCCCAAATCAAAGACGTGATGAACAAAAGATGCTATTCCTGATCAATCATAACTCCTGATTATTCTAATGGAATAATAATTGTGATCATGTATTATTTTCGGAACATTCATTAATTTATTCCAAGGAAATATGAATTGCTGATAAAAGCAAATAATAACCAAGGCTCAAACGATTATTCTATTCATAATTAAAAAAAACATTCTCAATTATCCGGACAGAGATTTTTTTCATTCGAAATTGTTCATGTTCATATTTTTTCATGAAAGCTATAATAATTATCGAATGATATCTGATTCAAATGATTCAACCCTACAATAATTTCACAGGTAATTGAGTGAAAGATTTGATAAAATCGAACACTTGAAAAATGAAAGATCAGGTTGTTCAACTATAGCTCCTGATAATTCCAATTTAGATTAATAATTGAAATTATGTGCTTTTTTTTTTCACTAATTGATGTTCTCGGAGAAAATACATATTGCTGATAGAAGCAAATATCAACCAAGGTTCAAACAATTATTCCATCCACATAATTAAATAAAGCAATCTCAATTATCCTAATAAAGTGAGATTTTTTCATCAAGATTGCCCATGTTTGTTTGTTTCCTCGAATGAAAGGACTATTATATGATATTCAGTTCACAATTATTCCATGGATGATTGAGTGAAAGAATCGTCAGAATCGAACACGTGTGTAGATCATGACAGATGTTATTTTTCAATTATAATCCCCTATAATCCCAATAGAAAAATCATGGAAATTAGGTGTTATTTTTGGAACATTCATCAATTTATTTCAGACAAAATAGCCTCTAATATTTGATGTTGATGAAAGCAGATAGTAACAAAGGTTTGCACGGTTATTCTATTTCCAATTTGAAAAAAAAACATTTTCAATTATATCATACTATTTCTGACTACCTCAGTGCACAGCTCTCATATTGGGTTTTAACGACGCACTATACTGATGGCTATGATCTATTGGCGTCGGTGGATCATGAATGAGATGATGAGAAGAAAGATGAATTTTTTTTTTCTATCAGGTGTTTCTGGATAGTAGGAAGGAGTCGGTCGTGGCCTGTTGTTAAGGAACCATCCCAGTATCGACCTGAACGACAGAGGAAAACCACGAGAACCCCTGTCAGTATCTCTCTCAATATTCAATATCATTATTATTCTCTCTTCATATTGTACTTCGAATATTTCTTACTATTTCTTTTCGTGCAATATTTTATCATTACTGACACTCTAGTATTTATTCCACTTCATATGACAAGTTCTGTAACACAATCGTACATTTATGCTATATTTATGTATGACACTGCATGTGTTCCATTGAATAAAGAAATCATTATTATTATTATAAAACATGAATTTTTTGTCCGAGATTGTGCATTTTTGTATGTATTTCTATATAAGTCAATTATTATAAAAACAATAAATATTCCACGAGGTCTAGATCCGACGGCACGCGAGTGTACCTCATTATATCATAACTCTAACCAGGTTGTTTTCCGTATGGAAATCTCGATGAGTAAAAAGATAACTTTTCAGTGATTAAATAGTCACAAGTCAGTGCTTTTCACGTTGTTAAGTTGGACCAAAGGCCGTGGCGGTAATCACAGTGTCATTTCGGCCGCTCGGTTGGTAATAGCAGCCGATCAAACAGTTTCTCTCGGCCCTGTAATCAACAGGTGGACTTATTCCCTGGTTTAATAATAGAGTTTAGCTGACAAACTGCCGGTTTCTTGTCCCGGGTCAGATGTGGGTGCCTTAACACGGATCAGCACACTTATGCGTCCCCTGTCTTGTTAGGGCAAGGACTTCCCGCCAGGGGGACATTACAGACATAACACTTGAACCGTGCGAGGAAGAAAATTGAGAATGAATAAATAATAACATGTTTATAGTATATTTGTCGACGATGCTGATGAGTCAAATTTCATCGTGACGAGTTGAAAATATCACAATTTCTTCTGTATTATTATCATTATTATTATATTATTATTATATTCATTTATTTCATTCTCATTATACAAGTATATGGAAACATTTATCACACTACGGGTAAATAAATTACATACGTAGCATTCATAATTAATCATTGCGATACACTTAACACTTTCCGAACTATTCTAGATGTCTCTAATAAAACTGAACGTTGAATTTTGTGAATTGTACTAAAGGGTATGTTCATTTTCTTCATGCATTCCGCCTGTTCCTTATGTACCAGCACATTGACCGTCACCACGACGGGGAAGATGAGGACTTGCTTTAATTTCCACATTGTTGCGATTTCAGTGGCCAGTTCCTGATACTTGGTTTTCTTGGTTACAAAAGCTTGATTGATGTTATGATCGTTTGGGTGTGTCATATCTATGAGATGAGCAATTCTAGTGTCTTTGTAAACAATTATTAAATCAGGACGGTTATGAGGAATGATTAAATCAGTTATGACAGAAATATCGTAGAAAAGTTTAATTCGTTCGTTCTCAAGAACAGGCTCTGGTTGATAGTCATAATACCTAGACTGAGATGTAAGAAGACCGTGAGCTTGGGCAAGATGCTGATGTAAAATCTTACAAGATAGATTGTGTCTGTGAAGATATTCAGTTATTGTATATATATATAATATATATATATATATAATATATAATATATAAGTTATATAATATATATATAATATAGTTATTATGTATATATATATATTCAGATATTTATTATATTCATATCTCCATTAATACTAATACTTTTTCATATCGCTACTGATTATTACTCTCATTATTTTCTACAATAATTTCTTCATCAATAACTCATGTGTGATCAATTATTATTGTGTGTTTTTTCTATTTCGATAATTTTGTATTTGATTATTATTATGTGTCTAACGGCAATCAAGAGTTATGTTTATCATGACATGGTCTTCAATAAAGATCTATTTATAGTACAATAATACACATACGTATATATTATTCATTCAATTATTCATTCGATCAATCTGACTTGGTTGCGTGACATGAGTTCGGGTGCCCATCAATCATCACATATCAATTTTTCTGAAAACCCCGAATAAGATTGGGCCGGGTGAAAAATTCGAAAAATAAAATTACTTCAAAAATAAATCTAACTCCTACTGAATGTGAACATATAACATTAAAGTAATACAATTATACAAAAGAAAGTATACATTATCAAAAATTTTCATTCAAATCGTAGGAGCCATTTCGACGAGTAAAATGATTTGATCAACTAAATAAACTACCTAACCTCTACCTACATCCTCTCCCGTCCTTGTTCGTTGCGAGCCACAACATTTAACATAGGATTTGTCCCGATGTATCAGGCGAATATGATCTACGAAGAGGTATGCGAGATCCTAATACACGACTCCAAGCCATCTTGTGCCGGACCACATCTAGTGAGCAAATGGGTCGCGAAAAACTGCCTGGTGGCTGGCCTTGGCATAGGTTCAAGTCACCTCATGCCGGACCGCTGTTAGTGAGCGAGGTGGTCGCAACAAACTGCCTGGCGGCTGTTCCTATGCTCAGCCGTCCGTGTTCGTTGCGAGCCACAACATTTAACACAGGAATTGTCCCGATGTATCAGGCGAATATGATCTACGGAGAGGTATGCGAGATCCCGATACACGGCCCCAAGCCATCTCGAGCCGGACCAGTATTAGTAAGCCTGTAGGTCGCGGAAAACTGCCTGGCGGCTGTCTCTATGCTCAGCTGTGCTTCTTGCGCAATCTCACGCTACTTCTCTATTTTTATTGAATTTGAATTGAGAGTGCGTAGATGGTGAATGTAAAATGAGCCTATCGAATAAATTTTACTGTTTTCTCTGAACCAAACACAGAAACCATCTCAAACAGAAGTCATTTCACATAAGATGAGCATACACTGACAGCCGCAAGGTGGTTCGATTTCCTGCTCCGTCATGTAAAATGGCTGTTGATAATTTTATCCGAAGTTTGATCTTAAAATAATTATTCGACCGTGCACAACGACCTCTGATTACTGTTCGCCCTACGACCTCTGATTACTGTTCGCTTAACGACCTCTGATTACTGCTTGCTTAACGACCCACCAGAAGCTAGGTGTTGTGTCCAATGATGGGTGGATGACGCTTTGAAAATCTCATTACTCAGGCGGGAATCAAACCAAAGACTTCATTCACCTCTGTTATTTTATCGGCGCTTGCCTCTTTTACTTCCAAGATGCGACACTATATATGCGACCCAGTTAATTGTATTGGGCGAGCATGGATCACGGAGAGGTAGAGTGTATTTCAACACTAGAATGCCTACTGGTGATTTCAACGCACGGGAAGGTAACGATACATTTGAATAATGCTTACAAGAATGTCATTATACCTTATGCGGGGCTCGAACCAAGGACCCAATTCACTTCATTCATTTATTTCATCTTCATTTTATTTCATATTCAGTCTATATTTCAATCATTTTATTCATTCTATTTGATTTATTGATTTAATTCAATTTATTTTATTCTGTTCATTCCATTTATTTCATTCATCTCTTCATTTTATTTATTCCAACTATTTATTCTATCTATTTATCACATTCATTTTATTTATTCATTTACTTGAATCATTCTATCTATACACTCTATATATATATATATATATATATTATACACTCATTCTAAACACTTTTCAGATACGACATTTAACATGTGATGTGGTCAATTGTATCAGGGGAGTATGAACCACGGCCAGGTATGCATGTTACCACTGGAGGCCTGCAGGAGATTTCAACGCACGGGTAACAACGAAAAGTTTGAATGACGCTCACAAAATCACATACCTTACGCGGGGCTCGAACCAAAGAGTTGATTCATTTCATCGCAGATTCTGTATTGTTGGCATCACTACAGATACAACATTAGACATCGCTCATCAAATCAACAACTTTATATCCCGTGAATCAATTGAATGCAACTTTTAAAACAGAAATCCGATGTGGTATCCAACTGTGGGGTGCCTCATCTTATGCTTGTTTGTTATTTCCAAGTATCGAAAGGGTGATGTGTTGTGTTTGCTAAACGACCCCACCAACAGCTAGATTATACGGGGATGTGAGAATAATAGCGGAAGTAAATCAAAGAGCTTTACGCCGAAGACTCTCCATAGACCTACTTGTTCAAACTAGAGGATGGTCAATCAATACAGATCACGATCCAGTAAGCGCAGGAATAATTATTCATAATAATCCCCTTCCCCTCCCTCCCCCCCCCCCCCCCAATTTCCTGGAGATCAAGGTAATTACAGAAGCAGAAAGAAAGGGAGGTTAAAGATTACCTCCCCAACATCTAGGGAACCTAGACCTGACATTTAATTTATTAAATATTATGTTTTTCTCAATCATTTTTCATTGGAGTGTGATGAATACTGTAATATGATTTTTTTGTGCATGCTGTTGATACTTCAGGTACAGGAATTATTATCAATTACGTCCGCGCTATTTTTTCTGTAGAAACTGCTTCTTTTGTGGTTAAGTCTAGTTGAGATTTGCATGAAAACAAAGCAATTCATAACTTTTTCAATATTCCAAATTTTGCGGTTTCATAAAAGAGGAGTTCTATTTCTTATATTGGTGCAACTGGACAAGAGTTCTGAATTGAGATTTCAGAAATGTCAAAGGCTGTCAATTCAGAAGTGTTTGAATATTCTTGTGAATTTTCTCCTCAATAATGATACAGAATTCAAGGTCCGAGCGAATTGCATCTCTTTTTTTGATTCGCATTAATTTCATAATCTTGTTTTCAACCTTGAAATTATCTTTTTTCAGGGATTGAATCGATGAGAAAAAAATGCACAGCATGTTTATACGTATTTCACAAAATTTGACAAGGGGAAATTTTGATAAGGAAATTGTTGAATTTCTTAAAATTATTTTCAAGTTACGAAATATAGTAAATCCTGAAAAAATGTCGGAAATATTTCAAAGCATCATAATATTGAAAAAAATTGAATTTTTCTCGGAAAATTCGGAAAATTCTCTTGACAATAATTCAAGGGAAAAATACATGAGAGGCAAACATTCTTCCGAAGATCTTTACACTCTCAATAAATATAAAAAAAACATCTAACATATTTTCAATAATTCTTACAGCAATCGAATGAGAAATAACAAAGAAAACGCCGTAAAATTATACATTCGATTGAATGTAAGGATCAATTGGTTTCGAAAAGTACATACATATTATATAAGACAGGTGACATTGTGAACTTCAAAAAATTGCAGGTGAGGTTTTGAAACGTCCGAAGTAACCAAGGTCTGAAGATATGGATCGAGTGACAGAATATTTCTCATCCTGGATCTCCATACCTGTAAGCTCATCTCACAACGCACATCCCGCGTTCTCCTATAGTAACATATTCATCTCTAGCCAGATCATGTGGTACTCACAGGTCACGGCCAGTGTGAGTGTGTGTGATCACATTGAGATGTCTTCAGCAGGCCGTGATTAGCATGCTCAGCACGAGCCGTCTAGATACATGCATGGCTCGTTGCCTAGCAACACGGGGCCACGCCTGTTGTCACAAGCCATACGGTGGGGCAGAGCAGAAGTGCAGTCGCATCATTTTGCCGGGAATTAGCGACTTTATAAAGTTAGTTCAAACGTTCGACGGTAAGAAAAACCAACCCATAGCCTATCGCTAAGAGCTTTAATATAATATTAAAAAAAAAAATATATAAAAAAAAAAAAAAAAAGGGACTGGTAGTATTCGAACCCAGTCTCCACAGCATTGAGAGCAAACGCTTCATCCAATGAGCCACAAGGTGAATGTCCTCTTGTTTCTGTGGCTGGAGGATCGGGTCCGGGAACCCACGTGATTATTAGTAAGTAAGTAAGTAAGTAAGTAATTAAGTAAGTGAGTAAGTAATTAAGTAAGTAAGTAAGTAAGTGAGTAAGTAAATAAGTAAGTAAGTGAGTAAGTGAATAAGTAAGAAGTATTTAGTATTTACTGTCTTTGAAATCAATTTGATGTGCAAGACATGGTTGGACATGAGAATATATAAACAACCTTTAAAAATTCAGTATAAAATACAAACATTGTATATTACTGTAGTCATTACATTGATTTAGCTACATAAAATATGATCACAAATGATAACGTAGATTAGACTTCGGGTCAGTGTTAGCGCCGCCCATACCGTTTGCCTTGTGACAACAGAATGATATACCCCCCCCCCCCATAACATACTTCAACTACTCGATGAATGGACCCTTCATAAGAACTCAATGCGCAGGCGCTCACCGTCTCCTAGCGGTTGAGATCGCTGGTATTCGTGATTAAAAGCTCACCAGGCGGCAGCACTGTCGAAGTGGGCGAAACTCCAAAATGGCCACCTGGAGGCAGTTAGATATCATGTTGTTGTATACTATTTTATGGAAAGTATCTGCCTCCGCCCAGTTCACTAAAACGCCACCAGATGTCAGCTACTTTGCTTTTAATTGCGAATTGCATTCTGGGAGTTTCAAAAAGTCGGTCCACTTATCCACAGGGTTGCAGGCAAAACATCACGATATATATAACTTGCACAATATCTCTCATCCCACTCACTCTTGACAGTATGTAAATCTCTCAGAGTATAGTTAACATGTGACCACTATCTTATTACAAGTAAATACGTTCACCGTATTATATAATAATATGCATCATTTATGCTTAATAGCATTGGCAGCATGATACTTTCATAACTCTCTCTCTCTCTCTCTCTCTCTCTCTCTCTCTCTCTCTCTCTCTCTCTCTCTCTCTCTCTCTCTCTCTCTCTCTTTCTCTCTCTCTCTCTCGCACCAACAAGAGTCCCTGCCCACAACACATGTAGATCTGTGATAGCTGTCAATGTCGTGTTAATTGCCGCGCATGCGCGCTGCGACTGGTCACGTGGTCGAGTGACGTCAGCGATAATCGATCACGACATATCGACATATCGAACAGTCGACAGCAATCGATCGACTGCCACAGATTAAAATATACCTGTATTCAAATCTAATGTGTTCATTGGAAAACAATAAGACTGAGTCATAATATATAATTGAGGTACAATGAAATATTATTGAATAATAACAATTGAATGATCAAATAGCCTTGATTGGGAAGCAATGATTTTGTATCAAGTTTCGATGTTTTTATCTAAAAAAAAAAAATATATATATATATATATATATATATATATATATATATATATATATATATATATATATATATATATATAATAGGCCTAAGACTCTTTTTTTGACATTCAATGAAACTACCAAATAAAGAGTACATAAATAGATGATACTCGAATTTATGACTGATTATTGTTTGCTCAACGACCCCACCAACAGCTAGGTTATACGGGGGTACGAATGAGCAGGCGATCATGAGACTGTGATGTGATGATGTTCACAGAACCCATGCCTCATGCGGGACTCGAACCCACGCCCGACGGTGACTTCAGCTGACTGAAGCGATGCCTCAGCTGACTGAGCTACCGAGGGTGGCTGAGATTCAAATGATAAATGACTTCGTAGAGCATCAAAATACAACAACAGTGATCATACATTGCGTGTTAATAGAGCACGGAAAATAACGGGAGAATGTAAATAAATTAAATAATAATAATGATAATAATAATGATCATAAAAATAATGTCTTCATTTGTGCGGCGGGATAATCATTTCGACCAAATCACCTTAATACATCTTACATTTATTATTATCTCTAATTAATTATATGAAAGAACTCGAATACATGGAGTTATTAGCATGATCACCTAAACTCATCCACTGAGACCTGATATGACAGAAGGTTATCAAATAGAGTTATTGATTGTAGGATAAATATAAATATAACATGAGTAGGAATGGAATAGATAAGATAAAACTGATAAAGAATGTAGTTTAGCACGCAAAGAATTGTTGAAAGACCACAAGCTATTCAAGACGGTTCGAAATAAATATACACTGGATAATATTGTTCTCACTCAGCTTATGAATTCTGTTTTGATATCGAATGATGAAGAGATATTCGTATTCATATACATCTATATTTTGATCCAGTTTTTTTTTCTTCTTCTTCTTTTTTTTTCATCTTCTGAATAGTGTGACAATTTTCGAATGATGGATGAAATATGCATGTTCAGAATGATGAACTTTCGAATTTTTCCTTTTTATTCGAATCTTTCCGGTTTTTTTTCGAATTTTTTAAATTTTGATCGAATTTTTCACCATCATTATTATTATTATTTGCTTTCACACCAAGAGAGAACCTAATATCCAGTCACGTGATATGTAAATGAACTTATGATGTTCTCTTCTTTCTAGAAATCTGTGAATGTGGTAGAAGCTTAGAGAAGTCAGCTGTTCGCTGTGGTTCAGTTGCTATGGTTACATAATAACACCTGATAATTTCACTACAAAGTGGCCAATTATTCGATTATAATCAATTGTTTTCTTGGTAATCGATTAAAAGGATGTTATTAATAATGATGATTAATAATTAATGATAATAATGAAATTAATAATTATTATTATCGATTGTTTTTGAGGAATAAAAGGGTACAATAGATCCAAGTCTAGTTCTAAACTTCCAATAATTGGTTCATTCATTTGTATTGGGTTTTAACGACACACTGTAATGATTACTAGGATCTATTGGCGTCGGATGAATGATTAATGAGATGGTGGGATGATGATGGATTATTCATGATTATATTTTTCATCATATGACTTGGTTTATACAATGTAAATTTTGTTGCTTGACCATAAATAAATACAAATACAAATACAAAATGAGATGAAGGTTTCTTAGGTTATGAACGTATAGTGGGAAGGAAGCGGTCGTGGCCTATATCGTAGGAACCAATAAGCCCACGCTTATATACTCACATAAACCAGTTCTAGACCCATCTTCATTCTATATAATCAAGTATTATGTAAAATGACAAATATACAAATGATTGATACAAAAAGTGTCACCTTTAGAATAAATCTGTGATGAATCGATTCAATGAGGCCTCGAGACTCTTCGAATCGATTCGATTATCGATTAATCGAGAGCGAAATAATCGATTCTCCTCCGAATCGATCATATAACCCCTTATTTCCGTGTATATAACGCCTAAGCGATTACAATATTTCCTCTCAATATATTTCTCTTACATCAATTATATTACGAATGCATTGACTATATTAATATTGCTCGAATGCAGCAAGCGGGTATCGAACCAAGTTCATTGCAGGAAGCCAACAGGTGATGAACAGCAATGAACCTAATTGCGTATAATATCAGAACACCTCACTAACTGCAAGAAGTGAATAATGCAGAATAACAAACACTCATTGCTATGGTTACCGTTGTATTCTGTGATCTACATGCATCGTGTCACATATAACATGCTATCACAATATATTATAATTAACACATAATTCAACTGATAATTACCGGTATTTATTATTGTTTATCAATACATCAACTGTGAGGAAGCCCACACTGTTTAACACATGTAGTATAGTAGTTGTTGTTACTCGCCTATACTTGCATGTGCTAGGGTTGGAAGGCGCTCAACCGAGACGTGTGGCCGAGTGGTTAATACACTGAACCGTCATTCAGGAAACCTAGGTTCGATTCTCGCCATGGTCGACCATCCTGACAGAGTATCCCTCGGTCGTTCAGGTTGATACTGGGATGGTTCCTTAACAATAGGCCACGACCGACTCATTCCCACTATTCATAAACATCTGATAAAATAACATTCCATCTCATCATCTCATTCATCATCCATGTACGCCAATAGATCGTAGACATCAGTATAGTGCGTCGTCAAAAACAATATAAACAAATAAAATAAATAAAGGGAGGCGCTCCAGTCCTGTACCTTATACCTTGTGACTGTCGTAAGCGATACCTTAACCCAACTGTCCCAGTTTCAATACCTTGTTAGTCAATGTGTGTGATTGAATTTTATTGAAATTGAAACCCTCAGTAGCTCAGTCAACTATCGCATCGCTTTAGGAGTTGAAGTCAGGTTGGGTGTGGGTTAAGTTAATCATGGGTTTTGTGAACCTCCTTCCACTTATCTTCACTTCATGGTTTCATCATCACCTGCTCATTCGTACCCCCGTATAACCCAGCTGATGGTGGGGTCGTTAAGCGACATCATAAGAGATACGATCCAACTGGCTGAATGGTGTTAGAGAGAGTGTGTGGCTAGCGTCACGTGTAGATATCGTCTAGCGCCCCGGCTGCCCTATATGGCCATATAGATAGTAACTGTCATGCGAGAGAGTAGAGAGGGAGGGAGAGAGAGAGAGGGAGAGAGAGTGAGAGAGAGAGAGAGAGAGAGAGAGAGAGAGTGAGAGAGAGAGAGAGAGAGAGAGAGACAGAGAGAGGGAGAGAGGGAGGGAGAGAGGGATAGATAGATAGATAGATAGATAGATAGATATATATATATATATAGAGAGAGAGAGAGAGAGAGAGAGTGGAAGAGGCAGAGGGATAGAGAGAGAGGGAGAGAGAGAGAGAGAGAGAGAGAGAGAGAGAGAGAGAGAGAGAGAGAGACAGAGAGAGAGAGAGAGGGAGGGAGAGAGGGATATATATATATATATATATATATATATATATATATATATATATATATATATATATATATATATATAGAGAGAGAGAGAGAGAGAGAGAGTGGAAGAGGCAGAGGGATAGAGAGAGAGGGAGAGAGAGATAGAGTGAAAGAGGTGGAGAGACAGAGAGACAGAGACAGGGAGACAGAGACAGGGAGAGAGGAAGGGAGAGAGGGATAGAGAGAGAGAGGGATAGAGAGAGATAGAGAGAGAGAGAGGGAGAGAGAGAGGGAGAGAGGATCATTAGCATATATCACAGCCTCAGCCTGGCACTAGACCTGATAGATATCTGACTGTATGAGTCCATTAGCTAAACACTCCTTGCAGACAAACGGCTCTCCTGAAGCTGATCAAATCTGCTCTACAAACACCACAAACACCAGTGATTCCAATTTATGGAACTGAGATGATTTCTGGTCTTCTCTACTCTTCTAACTGAAATACTTGTTCATCTACGGCGGAGAAGTGTGGTCACGAACAGCGCAGTTCTGGAGTCAAATTGAATGGTTTTTCAATTAAAAATGGGTGATAAGATCGCCCTTGTGGTGCTTCGTCCAAACGATCCCATCTTTCATCCATAGCCTTGATTAGGGAACAATGGTTTTGTATCAAGTTTCGATGTTATTAAAAAAAAAAAAAAAAAATTTAAAAAAAAAAAAAAAAATATATCGATATTTTTATTATATGAAATAGAATCTTTGCTAAGCTCATCTGAGGATGAAAAAGTTTCTTACAGATTTGGGTAAATAAACATCGTGATAACATATTGTCTGAAATGTGTTTGTGAACCCTTGCATGTGTTTGTTGTCCTGACCTGCCCTGTACAAGCTCAGAGCCACTGCCGGCTCGACACGTCCGCTCGCCATCACTACAGCATAGGCGGGGACACCCGGTCGACCCAGCGCACAAGTGACCGCGTCGTGACGGGCCGGATCAATCAAGCGTCACAATTAGACCGCGTAGAGTGGACCATATTAACACACTCGCTTGGTGCACTTTCATTAGCTGCACGAGATCAGACAAGACACGTATAACAATAGAATGCACTTCTCAGTCTCAACATGGCCGACTAATGTTTACAAGAGTTCAGTCAACAATGTAATATTCCAATCGATGTCATTGTTGAAACACATGCGCGCGCATTATTATGTGACTTTTGTCTAGTTCCACTTTTCAACACTGACAGCGTATACTCGCAACTTCTCTGACGTATTGTGTTCCGACTTGACTCGATATTGTCTGCTATACAGGGCTTGAATGTGAACATTAGAAGACTGTAAGATGGGGACTCGATGCACGGAAGTGGACAAGAACTGTAGTTTGAGTCTTAATTCATTCAATATCCATATGATACAATGAACAAGGAAAACGCCACAGAAGCCTTGTTGGATGAGCGATATTTGCCAGAGAATGTGACAGGTATGCTGTCAGTGTTGAAAAGTAGAACTAGAGAAAAGTCACAAAATAAAGCGCGCGCATGTATTCAACAATGCCATTGATTTGAATATTACATTGTTGACTGAACTTCTGTAACTATTCGTCGGCCATTTTGAGACTTAGAACCGCCTTCTATTGATACTTCTCGTGTACGTTGAATAGTTATATTTATACACCTGAGTTCAAAACAATAATGTCAATGCCTTCTTCTTTCAGTCATTCCCCATTTTGAATGTTTCAAAATTTTTTTTTTCAAGGCACTTTATTGGATAACATAAGAAATTGACCCTGAACATAAATCCACAAAACCCTAAAAGGGTTTATCTGTGGGATAAGTTGAAACCTGTTGCTTCAAGTCCCGATAAGTTTCTCACACGGCCCTGGATGTGATATAACATGCGAATGAATTTACAGCGATTTCTTCATTCTCTGGTTGATCCTGATTGTATCCCAGCTCCCAGGCCACTCTGCGCATGCGTGTCGTCACTGAGCTAACAGTGCAGGCTCGTGTATAATTACCTGTAAGTACGGAGCAAGAGACGATCTTGTCTGCTTGCGACATGACTAGCTCATGAGATATGTTAATAGCCGCCCACTAGCTACACCCAGCCGGCTCGGGGCAGCCGACCGCCCTGGCTGGAGGATAGGGGGGACGCCCGGTCGTGGCACGCAGTGAACACGGTGCACATCAGTCCACTCTTACGACTTGGAGAGAGAGAGAGAGGGAGAGAGAGAGAGAGAGAGAGAGAGAGAGAGAGAGAGAGAGAGAGAGAGAGAGAGAGAGAGAGAGAGAGAGAGAGAAAGAGAGAGAGAGAGAGAGAGAGAGAGAAAGAGAAAGAGAGAGAGAGAGAGAGAGAGAGAGAGAATAGCAACAAAAGAATGCCAAGATGTGGTAATGCAGAGGGAAGTGTCAAGAGAGTTTTTGTTGGTTGATTTTGGTTGGTCGGTATCAGCTGTTATTGGTCTTGCTCTTATTTGAGGTCGTATCAGTCGGACGAAGGCCTCGCAAACCGCACTTCTGTGCAGCAATCATGTTACACGCGAGTCAACAGTGTCATAGGAGTGACATGAAACAATAGAAACCAAACTGAATCTCTGGGAAACACTGGAATATGAGTCAGCGGCGAGATTATTATCAACCTCCCAGCCGCCAATTCCAAACATCAATTCCAAAACAACAATTCCAAACATCAATTCCAACCACCAATTCCAGCTATCAATTTCAAACATCAATTTCAACCACCAATTCCCATCATCAATTCCAAACATCAATTCCAAACATCAATTCCAAACATCAATTTCAACTACCAATTCCAGCTATCAATTTCAAACATCAATTTCAACTACCAATTCCAAACATCAATTCCAACCACCAATTCCAGCTATCAATTCCAAACATCAATTCCAAACATCAATTCCAAACATCAATTTCAACTACCAATTCCCAGCATCAATTCCAGCTATCAATTTCAAACATCAATTTCAACTACCAATTCCCATCATCAATTCCAAACATCAATTCCAAACATCAATTCCAAACAACAATTTCAAACATCAATTTCAAACATCAATTTCAAACATCAATCCCAACTGCCAATTCCAAACATCAATTCTAACTGCCAATTCCAATAATCAATTCCAAACATCAGTTCCAAATATCAATTCTAATTGCCAATTCCAATCATCAATTCCAAACATCAATTCCAAACATCAATTTCAAAAATTAATCCCAACTGCCAATTCCAAACAGCAATTCCCAACTGCCAATTCCAAACATCAATCCCAACTGCCAATTCCAAACATAATTCCAAACAACAATTTCAAACATCAATCCCAAACAACAATTCCAAACATAATTCCAACTGCCAATTCCAAACATCAATCCCAACTGCCAATTCCAATCATCAATCCCAACTGCCAATTCCAAACATCAATTTCAACTACCAATTCCTAACATCAATTCCAGTTATCAATTTCAAACGTCAATTCCAACCATCAATTCCAAACATCAATAATTGATATTTGGAATTATTTCAAACATCAATTCCAAATAATGTCATTTGAAAAATTGAAAACAATTGGGGACAGACATAATGAAGAGAGATAAATCTCTGAGGGTGCATTTTTCTACAATATGACAGAGTCCCAACTTAAACCTGTGCTAAAAGTGTATTGCAGAACCGGTTCATATTGTACCGGAATGCGCCCCCTGCTGTCTGTATACTAGAGCGTTTTCCCGCTACTGCATTACCGACGTGTAGGTGTAGCCGGTCACACAGTAGCCAAACACCTTGGTCTGCTGCGGTCGCCAGTGGTACTCTAATTGCTCCAATAAGACAGTTTTTCCTGCGATCGGCCGGCCTTGGTTGCCATGGGAACCGGTCCTGCGCAGACATCGCAGTGTGATCGACTTCCGGTCGACCGCTGACCAGAGGCCCGGTCTAATCCACTTCTTGCGAGTGTCGCCAAGAAGCGATAAACTGACCGTCCCAGGTTCGACACCCGGTCGTGATTACAGAGGGGCAACATTCAAGTGGTCTCGTTTCACTTGCAATACATTCACTCGACATTTCGAGGGGACCGTGGAGGTGCTGGAAGATCTAACGTGTTTTTTTTTTTCAAATTTATCCAGTATTTATTTCATAGTAATGCAAATTGTACAAGTGAATACAAAAATATAATAATTTTTTTTTTTTATTGATTCCAAATAAAAGCGTTACAACAATAAAGGGTACTCTTGTGAGGCTCCACGAAACCCTCATGGGGTTTATCTGTGGAGATATATAATAACAATTAACTTGAATATAATGCAATGAAAAAATAAAGTACCTTCCTGATAATAAAATATAATAACAATACAATGAAGCACATTGACGAGAACGTGTAAGAATTAACAAAATAGGATAAATCAACAAAATTATATTCGAATTGCAGTTGTAGTGAGTAGAGAAAAATGCAAACAACATAGGAAGAAAGAACTCGAGGAAGTGAAAAAAATACACAATTATACAATAATACATAGTAGAAATAAACAGTATAAGTAGAAGTAATGTTAAAATAATAATATATATATTTTTTTTTTATTGATTCCAAATAAGAGCGTTACAACAATAAAGGGTACTCTTGTGAGGTTTCACGAAACCCTCATTATTATTACTAGGAAAACGCGGGATGCGCGTTGTTAGACGAGCTTAGGGGTATAGAAATCTAGAATGAAAAATAATTTGTCAACCCAATCTACATCTACAGACCTTGGATCACTCCAAACGTTCAAAAACCTTACGAGAATCAGTTATGTCACGGCCTTCCTCTTCATTCATTTCAATCGTTTTGAATTAATTGGCGACACTTGTTGCTATAGATTTAATTGGTTCCCGTAATAGCCTGAATT
>CAXFZR010000489.1:2500-7500 GCA_964007535.1 Brachyptera risi
ATTGTCGTGCGAGACACATTGTTGTGGGACCACCCTCGACAATTATCACCCCCTTGTCAGCGCGCCCGTGTCCAGTCGATTGCCTGACGTTTCCTCATTCAAGTTCTGGTATCTCGCCCTGGATTTCGTCACATATACATACCAAAACAAATGGACATTTTTCGTATCATTTATTCATTATTATTATTATTATTATTATCATTACTAGCCAAACGCAACATAAGTGTTGTAAGATAAGCAAGATATCTGATCAAGTATAATAGTCGTTAAAGTATTTACCCTTGCTACTTTATCTACTCTGGTATTATACACACCTTGATGCATATGAAGAAGACTTCATTGTTGGGCAACTATCGAATCCAGAAAGCAGTGAATCTCGGCAACCTGAATCTGCTGACCAATTTCTATAATATATTTGGTGAATAAAATCAGTTAATTTAATTATTTCCTTCAAAAGGTCTGATTCGAATTGAAAACAAAATCGCAATAATGTGTATCATTCATGTATACACATTCAGAGAAAATTTCAATCCATTTGGAAAGATTTTATTTTTCAGATTTTCTTGTCCAGCCTAATCTTATGAGGTTTTTAGAAATTTTGATATTATATTTCTCAAAATTGGTCAGACCGATTCATTCCAAAAACTATACAGTTCTAAGTTGGATGAGTTTGCTTGTACGAAAAAAGTTTCATGTCGATCAGTCAAACCCTGCGACCTACAAACAAACAAAAAACAAAAAAACCGCACAGACAAAACCCTATAGGAGTGGGATGGAGACTTCGCTACGCTCATCGAATGAATTATCTGAATATTGAGTGAGCTAAAAAATAAGGTATATATGAGACGAACTAAGATAGTACTATTTTTTCGTTACCGGTATACTCTCAATACTTTCAATATGGGGGTCTCTTAGTCTTCATGGGCAAAAAGTTCCCGCCATGGTTTTTTCACAGATATGAATGATCATTCATTTATTTATTCATTTATATTGGGTTTTAACGATGCACTGCACTGATGACTTCGATATATTGGCGTCAGTGAATGATATATGAGATGGTGAGATGATGAGGTGAGAGGTTATTTTCATCAGGTGTTTTTGGATGGTGGGAAGGAGTCGCTCGTGGTCTGTTGTTTAGGAACCATCCCAGTATCAACTTGAACGACAGAGGGAAACCACGAAAAACCTCTGTCGGGATGGTCGACCTGAATGTCGGTTCAGTGTATTAACCACTCGGCCACATTTCTCAGTAGAAACTCTAAGCGTGAAAGATACAAACTTAACAGATACATCATAAAATGCAGACAATATTTATCGATGTTGCTAATGCCACAAATCTCTTGCATACATGTAACAGTAACACTCGATATTTTTGCCATCGATTTTCACCTCACAGCGTACCGTTACATACAAATGAAATAACACGTAACATATTGTGAATGTTCATTATGGTCCGACATCCTGACATCGATATATGGATCGACAGCGACCATTCTGACAGGGGGGGGGCTTCTGACTGGGGGGCCTATTCTGACAGGGGGGCCTATTCTGAGAGGGGGGCCTATTCTGACAGGGGGGCCTATTCTGACAGGGGGGATTCTGACAGGACCCCTATTCCTGAGATAAATGAGATGTGAGAAAAATAAAAGTGAGTGAGAAAACGATTATCTCACTTAAAATGGTCGATTTACCATTAACAATAGGCCATTTTAAGTGAGATAATCGTTTTCTCACTCATTTTTATTTTTCTCACATCTCATTTATCTCAGGAATAAGGGTCCAGGGGGGGGGGCTTCTGACAGGGGGGCCTATTCTGACAGGGGGGGGGGCTTCGTGGCTGCTATCAGATATTGAAAATGAATACAAAATGAAAATGAAAATGAAAACAAGTTTCTTTCCCACTGTCCAAAACACACAAACAAAACTTCCATCTGATCATCTCACCATCTCATGCATCGTTCCCCGACGCCAATAAGTCTTCTAATTTCATTAGAGGGTGTCAGTTTGAATACAAATGTGATAATGAATCGAATGAACTCATATTTTTTATTGACTATCCAAAATTATATCTCATAATCAAAGTTATGAATCCAAAAAAATGTATTTAAAAAAAAGGGTTTATTCATTTCTTATAAATAACTAAATTGAATTATCCATGAGACACCTTGTGAATCACTTGTCGGCTAGAGAGAGAGAGGAAGAGAGAGGAGAGAGAGAGGAAGAGAGAGGAGAGAGAGAGGAGAGAGAGAGGAAAGAGAGAGACCATGACTATACGACCACTACTATGACAGATCAATACACAGACGCGCTCTGTAGGCCTATAAAGGTGTGTGTGTGTGTGTGAGCGTCTGCAATATGGCGGTTGCCATGGTTACAACGCCAAACATCGAGGTAGTCATGTTAGGGGGCGGCCCAGGAGGGGTGCTGCAAGGGGATGTGACCCGGGAGATATTGTGGAAGTGAGGTAGAAAGTCAATGACAGATAGATTGACCAGGGGTAACCTTCGTATAGATCACATGACCATCAAGTATACTCGAATTTGAATAAAATTACACGTTTACAATTCTGAAACTGGATTTCAATAAATATATTACCTTATTTACTTTCCCGATTTTAGAGGAAACTAGAATTCGTGATCTCAATTTTAGAAATTGAAATAAATGTGTCTGTCCCTCAGAACCGGGCCTGTTTTCTGAGTCGTGACGTAGACATCACTTGATTCTGTTCGACCTATTGTAAAATAGCCACATCTTTTTTTTTTTTTTTTAATAACATCGAAACTTGATACAAAATCATTGTTCCCCAAGTAAGGCTCATCTGACGTATTTCATTACTCGTGCAGATTTATGTCATAAAAATGTGCTCATGAGTGACAATTATAAAATAAATATATTTTAATTGAAATAGACCATTTGCATAATTCAATGCGCAGGCGCGTCATGCCTCCTAGCAGCCGAGATCGCTGGTATTGCATTCTGGGAGTTTTAGTATACTGTTCAAAAAGTCAGCCCGCTTATTCACAAGGTTAAAGGCAAAACACCAAGATATAGAACTGAAATTATCTCTTATCTTACTCACTCTGACAGTGTGTAAATCTCTATATATATATCTATATCTCTATAGTATATAGTAAACATATAAATGTTGAAACTACTATCATATTACAAGTAAATACGTTCACTGTAACGCACAATAATATAAATCAAAAGTGCTAAATAGCATTGGCAGCATAGGACTTTCGAACTCAGGTAATAACATCCCGTCCTAGTACAAACGATCACCGCTAGATGGCTAATTCTTTTCGAAAATGGTCTATTCAAATTCATGTTTCTACACAGAATCAGTGATGCCTACGTCATGACTCACGGTCTCTGGAGGACAAAAAGTTGATTAAAATGTCTTATACTGAGATAACGATTGGGGAAATGAATATTTTAATTCTTCATTAAATGTAGTTTCAGTGTTGTGATCTCTTTTAAGAGGCCGCAGGCGCTCTACACGGGCTCGTTTTTCGCTCGCTTCAGACTCGAGTTTAACATGCATCGTGTGCTAGGCGCAACCCGTAGACTAGCCCGCCGAACTCATATTCACGTAAACGCCGTTAATTCCCTTACTCAACACTTTTGATATACTTCACAGTCTATATTTTTTTCGGTATTCAAAAATATGTATCTAGGTTTTCGTAAACTAGAAATTTTTTCATTTTCCATTTGAAGAATTTGAAAAATTACAAATTTTTTGTTCGAAATTCTGTAAATGCGGTCACCTCCGTTTTTCAATTATCAACAGAATGCAAAAACAATCATATTGATATCTGAAAAATTACGGCCGTGAGAGTTTGCGGCGTGAAATACGATCGCCTGCGGCCTCTTAAGCTATATTTTGATAATTTTTTACTCAGAGTCAAACTTGAAAGATGTATTATTGCTGTTTAATATAATCTCTGTGATTCAATTCGTTAAAATTGAAGCATCAATTTCCGTTGCTAAGAAGAAATTCGCCCGTGATTTTTTGGTTGATTTTCCAATCAACTTTAGTAGTAGTATTAGTAGTATTAAATTTTTGTATTACGGAAAAGTTTTTTTTAAATAATGTCTCTATTATATTTTTTTTTACATTTAATTCCCTTATTTTTAAAAAATAATGCATTTTTTTTATAAATTTTATACTTTTCATCCTTAGCCTTAAATGGGGAACAATGATTTTGTATCAAGTTTCGATGATATTAAAAAAAAAAAAAAAAATTTGTTATACTGTGTCCGTGTGGCAACCATTTTGGCGGCAGTGTTTTCAATAAACTTCTCTCTCTACTAGTAACAGTAGTAGTGTTTATTCATTTAACCCTCTTTCGAGGAAATCGGTACACAATTTACATATTTTACAATACAACTTATCAATAGCATTACAATTGAGTATGACAGTAAACCATCATTTATAATTTGATAATAATTCAGAAAATTAGAATAACTTGATGATTCGACAATTTGATCAGTTTGGTAAATCTTCCAATTAAGTATCGACATTTGCGTTGTGGCTTTCACCTGGAACATATAATTTATTGACCAGTTAACTCCAGATACAGACTTCTGGTTAAACCACAGATGATACGAGCTAGATTAACTGTGGTAAAACCAGTGAGTATTCTTATTTTTCAGTATTTGAAATTTTGAACAGTTCCGTATCAAGTTCCGATATAATTGAAATAAAATATATATATTTATCACATCGATAAATATTTGTATTGTTTTATATTGGAATATTCTCGTTCTTTTCCCAATGCAAATGCACGGATCGGTTCTGCATCCCTAAAATTAATACCTTGAGTTTATTAGTTGTTGAATAAGTGATTATTATTATTAATTATTCTTAGGGATGGTACCGCCCTCCGTAGCTCAGTCAACTAAGGCACAGTTTTAGATACTGAAGTTGTGGGCTCGAGTAATAAATAATAAAATAAGGGCTGTAATAAAATAACCTTTCATCTCATCATTCCACCATC
>CAXFZR010000489.1:12500-21596 GCA_964007535.1 Brachyptera risi
AAACATGTCACAATGGTTGCTCATGGCGGGAATCGAACCTCGGTTTCTTGAATGACGGTTCAACGTGCTAGCCACTGCTCCACCGGTCTCAGAGTCATCATTGCTATTTTCACCTCACTCGTTGATCATAATACAACTTTCTGCCTACAAAAAACTCAACCCTTTGATCGGTCTTCCCTCTCTCTCTCTCTCTCTCTCCCTCTCTCTCTCTCTCCCTCTCTCTCTCTTTCTCTCTCTCTCTCTATCTCTCTCTCTCTCTCTCTCTCTAGCCTTCTCTCTCTCTCTAGCCCTCTCTCTCTCTCTCTCTCTCTCTCGCTCTCTCTCTCTCTCTCTCTCTCTCTCTTTCTCTCTCTCTCTCGTTCTCTCTCTCTCTCTAGCTCTCTCTCTCTCTCTCTCTCTAGCCTTCTCTCTCTCTCTAGCCCTCTCTCTCTCTCTCTCTCTCTCTCTCTCTCTCTCTCTCTCTCTCTCTCTCTCGCACCCCTCTGTTTCATCCCCTATACACAAGAAGTGGTCAGGTTATAGTGCTATTAAATACAGAAGCCGTCTTCAATGGCAGGAACGAGGGCCACGCTTCACCTTTATTCTGTGCGGAACAAGTTCTAGGTTTACAGGGCCCACTGTTGGAGAATGGCCCTAGAGGGTATTACAGGGTGGTTTGTATGACTTGCGGTGTGAATGTGATACTTTGTGTCGCTCGGAGACTGATGGATTCTACAACAAGATAAGCTGATTGCTCCTATTAACTGATATTTCTCAATTGGTGGAGGGTTTGATCGAAATTGAAAATTTTCACTGATGACTTAAATTTTACATATTACTGATTTCGAGAATCATTTTGAAAAAAATACGTACTACACACGTGCATTCAATTTTCATCAATTCATTTCATGAGCTATATACATTTTTTTATATCCTTTATTATTTTATTTGCATCAATTCAAATTATTTATTGATAGCACATTTATGTGATTGAAAAGATGCATCAATAATTGAAATTGAAATTTCACATTTTCACTTTACTCATTTTCATATCTTTTCCAGTATTAACTTGTTTCTGATTATTACCCTTGATTTCCTCTCTTGTTTGTAATTTCTACGTGATTTCCTCGAGCTCTATTTCAAGTGACGTCACACAATGTTGTAATAAGTGACAACAATGTCCCTCAAATTAAGTTCTTCTCCTCCCAAACTTCTCCAGTTGTCATAGTAACATAGCAAACATGCCATCTCCTTATAGTATAATATCCGTAGCTCAATCAACTAAGCACCGCTTTACAAACTGAAGTCATGTTGGGCATGTGTCGTTGTCTTTTCTCTTATCATCACTAAATTATCACCTTCTCATTCGTACCCCCAAATAATCTAGCTATTGGTGAGGTCGTTAAGGGACATCACAACACTTGAACTAGATCTGAATAAATAATGACATTATTTACTTCCCTAATTTTAGAGAAAACTAGAAATCATCATCTCAATTTCAGAAATGTTGGTTAATTTATTCGTTGGCCTTTCCATGAGTTGTGACGTGGAATATACTTTTTTTATTTTTTCATTGTCACATTTAGTTATATATATTTACATATACAATTTATATATTTACATAAACATAGACAATACATTTACATATTTAATATATTGATTCTGTTTATATTTCTATATAGAATCGGATATGCTAAATAATGTCTTTGGAGGACAGAAATTTTTCATAAAATTTTTGAAATTGAGATGATGAATTCTAGTTTTCTCTAAAATTAGGGAAATAAATATCGTCATTATACATCAAACACTGGAATCAAGGTATAAATTGTCCTTTAAGCACCTTTATCAATAAATGTGTGCCTTTTTTATTTCATGATCGCTACTATACCTAATCCGATCCGAGATACAGTATTCGGTCCAGCTATAGCTCGACTACACATCACGAGCTCTGACCCAGCAAGGGGTGTTTATTAGCATATGAAAGAGTGAATGGCCAGTGCCGACTTGATCTGGTCATTATACGGTCAGAGGTGTTTCATCTCCCCCCCCCCTCCCCCCCCCGACGAGCAGGAAGTAGAAACCACCCCTAATATGAAAACAACCCCTGGCAGGTAGATCCATTTAAATAGCAGTTCAAGTGTCCTTTGAAGATGACCTGTAAATGCCCCATGTTTGGGGGGGAAGGGGGGGGCACCCTTTGTAGCCAAGTGTGATGACCATCAGTTGGGGGGGGAGGGGGGTAAGATAGAGGATGTAAGTGTATAGTGTTATAGTTTGAGTAGAACATACCTAATTTTACACAAATTTATTTTAAAAAATCAAGAATAAGAAGAAAAAGAAGGTCAAGGTCATAAGAAAATGAAGGATTTTTTTCTCTCCACTGAGAATTTTTGAATTGTTTTCTATTCCTGAAATAATCACCTCGAGATTTATTGTTTGTTAAATGAGTTGAACCTCATTTTAATGACTCTTTATAGTGTGGTGAGATGGCCCTTCTGGTGCCCCGTCCGAACGATCCTATCTTTCATTCTCAGCTTTCATTGGCGAGCAATGATTTTGTATCAAGTTTCGATGTATATAAAAAAAATCAGTAGAAAATATTTCGTTTCATATAAAATGTTTATTAATTTTTTATTATTTCATTTTGTACATACACAATTGAACAAGTAATGGTGAGGTCTCATACTGAAAAACTATGGGATAAAAAAATAAAAACAATTAGAATGACAAAAAAATATAAAGAAAAAATAAGTGATGAACAACAGAAAGTTTCAAAATATATTCTCTTTCACGATTTCCCGTTGCATTTACTATATTCTCAAAATACTTTCATACTTTTCTCCGCTGTCGTGTCCGATTCCGTTCTAATGGAAAACTATGACTTAAATATGACGCAATTTTAGTTTGCTATTGCCGGTTAGATCGGGTGATGTATTCTATACGGTTCTAGAAAGAATAGTTTCAAATCTCAACAGAGTCTTGAAAATATTGTCGGAAAAACTAGAAAAATAGTTTCATCTGTGGCAAAGAAGTGTGGTAGTAAAGACAGGTCAGTCCTGATGTCAAAGTTCATTGCTATTAATTCAAAATAGTCAATACATGAATATTAATATTTGTTGACACCACCACTTCAAAGTTTTAAACAGTCTTAAATTAGTTCATCCCATGATGGTACGTCTATACCAAGATTTCGTTGTTCGTTGTTTATGAAAAATGTATATTTATTCTATCTAACGATTTAATTAATTTTTATCACATTCGATTTTCGAAATAAATCCTATAACCATCTGCACGGGAACTTTCATCTCCATTCCATGTGAATAATTAGTATGATTTGTATTAATTTGTAAATCAAGTCTTTGATGTTAATGACAAAAATTGTACATATAGGCCTATATAAGTTCCATCTAACAAAAAAAATCATTTTCATCATAATTCATTTTCAAAATGAATTCCACACCTTTTGTACCTTTGTCAAGATTTTTATATCTATTTCACATAAATAATTTTCTATAATCCACCTGTCAAATTCTCCCATGGTCACAATACTAAACCAAAAAGAAAAAATCATTATACACTCCTTTGAGTAGGCCTATTATTCTTATCCATCTATATATATACCTTTTTCCTTGATCCTTATGGTCAATCAGAACTAGGCCGTGGGATGGTCATTCTGTATACGGTCAACATGGGATGGAAGGGTTACGATCATCTAGATCATATTGGGCACTAGGGGTAGAAGGTGGGGAGTGGAGGGGGGACACAGCCCCCTTCCCACCACCCCCCACCCCACCCGGAAGGGTCACAGGTATTCGAAATGATCAGTAATAGCCGTTGTCCCTTCGGATGGTCATCAGTGCCCAGTGACCATGCATGTTCCCATGGTCCAAATGTTTGATCGGTCATTTTATAGAGGCAGGTTTATTGTTCGGATTTGGGTGAGGAGTGAAGGGATGAAATGTACCTAGCTTTAGTTTCCTTCTCAGGCGAATATTATATGAGGCAACGTATTTTGAAAATAAATGATATTATATTAATTTCCAAGATATTAATATTTTATAGAAAAAAAATTGTATGCGTAATAAGAGGACCATAATATGCACTAACATTATGTTAGGTAGTGTCTAATGAGTATCAGGTGAAAAATAATATATATTATTTTCTGAAATATCAATATATTATTTATTAAAAATAATATGATGAAACAAAATATGGGTGAATTGGTAAAATGTATAGGATAAAATGAATACACTTCACATGTCATTTTAGAATACTGAGACGAGTGGCCGAGTGGTTAATACACTGAACCGTCATCCAGATACCGGGGGTTCGATCCCTGCCATGGTCGACCATCCTGACAGGGGTTTTTCGTGGTTTTCCTCTGTCGTTCAGGTCAATACTGAGATGGTGCCTTCACAACAGGCCATGACTGACTTCTTCCCACCATCCAAAACACCTAATAAAATAACCCTTCATCTCACCATCTCATATATCATTCACTGACGCCAATAGACCATAGTCAACAGTACAGTGCGTCGTTGAACCCGATGTAAATAAATAAAATGAAAAAAAGTAATAGAATTCACTTAGGCTATTTCTTCTGTTTCTTTTATATTACGTAATAATGTGAGATGAATGAAGGCTTAGTTCTGTAAATTACCGCAGCAACGCAGGGAACCAGGGAAGTAAGATGATTGGTCAGGATCAGTTGGGAGACATTGTTGTCTCTTAACAATTAGTGATGTCAACTGAGAGGAGTTTGTAAGTTCTTGTACAACAATAGAGTTTTTTAAAAATAATATTTCGTCCATCTAATCGAAATAATTTTCACGTAACTGCGGAGACTGCGAGTCGTCAATTTGACTTCTCTCAGTCTCCGCCCCCTTGACGTCACAAATCATATCGTCCAATGAACAGGGCTGTTAGAACTGTAGTGAAATTCAAATATCCAATCGGGGTATCTTGAAATGACCACAAACGATATAGATCCAACTGGCCTACTGGTAAAGCCACGCCCTTTTCGAGTCGTCAAAGTAAATAATCAAATCAATAGAAAATTGAATGAATGAAAATAATAGAATGATTGATGAATAGAAATTGAAGATGTGGCATGAAGAAATATAGTCAATAAATAATAGAAATACATGATAATATTTTTAAAATATAGAAATATAGAAATTAGATAGACATTAACTTTCACTTGAACAGCAAAGTTCCAATGTAGCCTACAATCAGTTTACATAGTCTTCAGCTACCATTAAAAATTGCTGTTCAAATGTAATAAATAATTAAAATTTCCACAATACCATCTTTATAGATAACAAACCAATAAATAACAGTTTTCGATTCAATATGATAAAATTCATAAAATTCTGATACAAGAGAACTAAATTTTTTTGAATCTATCCAGAAGACTATAAGAACTCGGTCCATAATTTGATTTGTCATAATTCAATAACGAATATATTATATATTATATATTTCTTTGTATTTTTATATTGTATTTATATATATATATATATATATATATATATATATATATATATATATATATATATATATATATATATATATATATATATATATATATATTCGAATATATTATATATTATATATTATCTTGATATAATATATATTCATTTTGTATTATATAATGTTTTTCACGATACATGGATACATAAATATAATCTAATAACTTCTAATTATTGAAAAACAGAACGCACATGAGCCGAAGCCTGTGTGGGAAAGGAGTAAAAATTGATACATTTGAATAAAATATATACCAAGAGGGAACGATACATTCATTAAAGTTATAAAATAGCTTCATCATCTCTGATTAAATATATACATCCTGATGTTTCTGATAAACTATTGATAAATGTATTGAATTCTGAACTAATCGATCAACTAAACTATCGATTAATCTATTAAATTTTGATGTTTTATTACCATTTCATTATTCCTCTTCTTCCTTGTTTTCTGATTAACACATCCTATAAGCATTTTTTTTTTATTATTATTATTGAAACTTTATTTTATGCATTGAATTTCATAATCCGGTGGCACATAACACATTCATATATTTGAATAAGAAAGAGAAAAAAAAAATATACATATATAATAATAAATAGCAAACTTGAGTCTAAATAATTTTCAATAGTCATTATTGATGTACTTTTTCTTTATTTTTTCAAAGTTGCATTATTGTCATTTCATTTTGATTACAACTATTCCCAGATTCAATAAACTCATATTTTATTTCTCATTCTATTGGTATTTTATTATTTTTTCATAATATGTTATCATTGATAATTTTGATATTCTGATCAATTTTTTTTTTTTTTTTTTTTTAGCAGTCTCAAGTGTAAGACAGAATTTTCAATGAAGGAATATATCACTTATAATCAAAATGTAACTAGGATTTATGTCCTTCTTGCACGTACACACATGGTGTCCTACCCAAGCCTTCGTTGACCCTTCCTACCCCCCCCCCCCCTCACACCCCCCACCCTGCTCGCCTCGATTAAATGTAGCAGGTCTAATTTCTGATCTAATTTTTTCACTGACCCTCGGTCATCTCTCGACCTGGAAACCAACGTCCGAGTTCTTTTTAAAAAGAAAATCGTTAAAAGGGTTGAAAATGTCTTAAACCTTTTTTTATGAAATTAAATTCGGTCCTATATCAAATATTATCAACCATTCTTAGAGCTTCTATATAAAGTGTAACAGAAATATGATCATAAAAAATGATTGTATTTGGTTAGTCTTGGTTGGATAGTTGGAGAGGGTTGGGGGAGGGGAGGGGAGGGGAGGGGAGGGGAGGGGGTTGGATCTGACCAATGGCGAGTCGGGATACCAAAAAACCGTTCATTTTCTTTGTCCAGAATCAAAATGTGATCCAATTTCTCTGTCAACTGGACTAGACGCTACGAGATTGTTAAAGAATGAGAAATATTAAAATGGAAATAATTTACAAGACGGTTATTCGCATAAAAAATATTTTTTATTTTTTTTTTCATGAAAATTTCAACTGTGGAGGTTTCACCGAAGTTGTGGTACAAAGTGTGCTTCTATACTATAGACAACTAGCGCTCGGGTGTTCGGAAAGTCAGTTACGATTTCCGAGCTAGCTGTTATTACCATTATAATGCAGGGTCCCTGTAGCTATACACGGGTAATCCGGGATGTCAAGGCATTCATGATGTTGATAACAAAAAAAGTGTTAATTGAATATTAATAAACAGGAAAAAAGTAGATTAATTTGGTAATTCATGTACTGTATTCAATTAAGCCCACATATTTATTTGTTTATTCATTCATTTATTCATTCTTTTATTTATTCATTAATCTTTTATATTCATTGGTTCGATCATTCATTAATCTGTTTATGCAATAATTTTTTTCAATAATTATATAATAGCTCTCATCAATACATTCATTCGTTGATTCATTCAAATATTTTTTATTAATTCATTCATTTTATCCATATATTATAAATTGTATCCATTTATCCATGTAAGAGTTGGTAAAAGCGAAATTAATAGCATGGGTAACCATGGTGATAACACCTCTCAACTGCCAGTTAGAGTCACTCCCAAGTTAGTGATTCAGGCACTTATTCATTCATGTATTTATCGATCTATGTATTATGTATTCATTGATTTTCTCATTAAATAATTATCCGGTAATTATTATTTATTCATATATTCATCAACGTATTCATCTATTTTATCCACTTATCAAAAATTATTATCCAATTTATTTACTTCTTCATTGATATTGAATTCAGCAACGACCTCCAATCATGACTATGAGATCTATTGGCGTCAGTGAATGATGCATGAGATTATGTGAAGACTATACGTAACTTTATTTTATCACTTATTTCAGACAGTGGCGATAAGGAATCCCAGTATATCGACAGGAGAAAACCAATATACACCACTGTCAGGCTGATCAACCATCAGGAGAACCGAACCCCCGTCTCTTGAATGACAGTCCATCACACAAACGACTGATCCACCAGCCACGTCAGCTTATATTATTATAATATATTGAAATAAATCATGATTAAACCAAGGTATTTATAAACAATCTGACATTTTAAAACGTCCCTACAATGACGTGTCTCTCACTCATGTATATAAACTCATTATTATAAAACCTACGATAAATATGTAATTATATTCCATTATCTGTGATATTTAAAAAGCCGGCTACCGTGTTTATTATCAGTCGGTAAAGGAAGTTGGCGTATAGATTGATAAGTAAAACGAGTCTTTCTATAATTATCATTGCTGTTAGGTTGGTATGAGCAGAACGTTATCAATGGGAGTTTAAAGGAGAGAACGTTTATTTATGACAAGAGTATAGAAGAGAACTTATCGTTGGTTTTATTATATACTTTTTTTTCCTATATTGGGTTTTAACGACGCACTATACTGATGGCTACGATCTATTGGCGTCGGTCGATGATGAATGAGATGATGGGATGATGAGATGAAAGGTTATTTTATTAGGTGTTTTTGGATGGTGGGAAGGAGTCGGTCGTGGCCTGTTGTTAAGGAACCATCCCAGTATTGGCCTGAACGACAGAGGGGAAACCATGAAAAACCCCTGTCAGGATGGTCGACCATGGCGGGAATCGAACCCCGGTCTCCTGAATGACGGTTCAGTGTGTTAACCACTCGGCCACGCGTCTATATACCAATTACCAATTGGTATATAATACCAATTGGTATATATATACCAATTATAATAACTACAAATAACGTCGTTATTTGTATTCATTTTTTTATTCATATTAGGTTTAACAACGGGCTGTAATGATAACTGAGATATATTGGCGTCGAATGGATGATTAATAAGAACTGAGACACGTGGTCGAGTGGTTATAATACCGAGCCATCATTCAGGAGACCGGGGTCGACCATCCTGACAGAATTTTTTCGTGGTTTCCCCTCTGTCGTTCAGGTCAATACTGAAATGGTTCCCTTGACAATCGGCCACGACCGACTCCTTCCCACTATTCAAAAAACAGTTGATAGAATAACCTCTCATCTCATCATCCCATCATCTCATATATCACCCATGAAACCAACGAAAAAGCGGAAAAAC
>CAXFZR010000490.1:0-2500 GCA_964007535.1 Brachyptera risi
ATATATATATATATATATAAATATATATATATATATATATATATATATATATATATATATATATATATATATATATATATATATAAATATATATATAATATATATATATATATATATTTATATATATATATATATATATATATATATATATATATATATGTATATATATATATATATATATATATATATATATAAAAATATATATATATATATATATATATATATATATATATATATATATATACATATATATATATATATATATATGTATATATATATATATATATATATATATATATATATATATATATATATATATATATATATATATATATATATATATATATATATATATATATATATATATATATATATATATATATATATATATATATATATATATATATATATATATATATATATATATATATATATATATATATATATATAACTTGACTCAAACTCTCACGATTCATATTTGCATAAATTGAGTGAAACTGGGCTGTTTTTTCAATCGTGATATTATTTATTTAAACTGTTAATAAATAATATCACGATTAAAAAAACAACCCAGTTTCACTCAATTTATATATATATATATATATATATATATATATATATATATATATATATATATATTTATATATATATATATATATATATATATATATATATATATATATATATGTGTGTGTGTGTGTGTGTGTGTGTGTGTGTGTGTGTAATGGTGTGATGGTGTGATGGTGAAGGTTTAGAGGGCCGATGATTGATTTTGAAGTCTCATTTTTGCGGATTGCCCTTCTGTTAAACAGTGGGTGGTTCTAAAAAACACCTTATCCCTCGACGTTTCCTAGTTCGATTCAGTTCGATCCCAGTTCACGGACGAGACGTCTCCAGAAGATAACCAGCCGTGGCTATTCGAAACGTCGAGAGACAAAGTTATTTTTAGAATTTTTACAGAGGGGCAATCCGCAAAATGAGACTTCAACATATATATATATATAAATATATATATATATATATATATATATATATATATATATATATATATATATATATATATAAACATACATTATATATATATATATATATATATATATATATATATATATATATATATATATATATATATTCATATATATATATATATATATATATATATATATATATATTTATATATATATATATATATATATATATATATATATATATATATATATATATATATATATATATATGTTGGAATTATTTTCAGGATTACAACGCTTGCCGTAAAAAACATGTGTATAGACGGTTGTTACACTTTGTCACCATTGCGCGACGTTTCGGATAGATTCCACCATCCATTATCTAGCCTCGAGTAGAACTCGAGTGAGTTTTACTCGAGGAATTTTGTGAGAAGATTTTATTGCAGTAATGACTCGTATATTGGTCTATATTTCCCCTCTAATACCAATTTTGGTGGAATTATCTAGGAAACATCACTTTCTTTGTATTATTTCATTTTCCAAAATATAGATTCTTGATAATCATATGTTTATTGTCAAATACATGCAAAGACATACAAAGTAAAGCTTATTGATTTCATTGAGTTTCTATTAGCAATTATTATTTATTATCACTGGTGATTAGTAGGTTTATACCGGTAGTTTTAATCCTCTTCCATGAGTTCTAGCTGTTTTTGTCTGGAGTTTGTGAAACCTGAACCTCCTAATGTGGATATTACAGGCAGTTGATTTTATTCATTATATTATAACAACAAGTGCACTCATTCCGTCCAACAACACTATATTTTGTCGTCATTGGCACTTTGCATTTTATAGCATCCAACCTGCGCACGATAATCACAGTATCAAGTACTTAATGGAAACAAAAGAGAAAAACGCCTATTATGTAGATTCTTTTGTAGTCTCAGGATCACAAGGATGGAGACATATATAGAGATGTTCGACATGGAATTGGAAGTTCTTAAAATATCAACAATGTTAATTGATAGATCGATCAAGGCCATCAAGAGCACGATCGAAAAGCGTTCATAGTTCCATTTTCTTTGTTCTACGACATACGCACACACACGCACACACACACCCACATACTCACACAGACATTTATTAAATCACTATAAAAAAAGAGCTCTGAGATCTCGTTTCTAGCGCTTAGTAAGGGGAGTGTGAGGTATTAGTTCAATTGGATGCAGTTGGTTTCTCTTGGATCGACATTTTCCTGACGTCGTACTACTGCAACGAACAAATGCATCCCAGTCATCATTTTCCTTCAAAAAAGTTCAGTATACATTTCACTTCAATTCTACAGTGCACGTTTGTACGGGCGCCATTATCGAGCTGAGAAAGTCTTCACCTTATACTTTGAGCGAACGAAACACCGACGTGAACGTAAAGTTAGTTCCATGCATTACCACATAAATTTCGGTACATAATTCACGGTAGTTAGGTCAATAGATTTCGACAGTAAATGGGTAAATACTTCTAACATTGGAGGC
>CAXFZR010000490.1:5000-44160 GCA_964007535.1 Brachyptera risi
TCATAACATTACATTAATGAAATCTTTCACAAATGACCAGTTCGCAGCAGCATTATTTAGAATGAATAAAAATATCGCACCTATTTTCAAAATGAGTGATATCATATGGATGTGCAAAACTATCACCCAATTGCTCCACTACCAATGTTTCCAAAATACTGGAGTCGACATTTTGTGAAATATTGATTAGTTTTCTACTGATGTTTGATCTTCTGAACAATTTCTAACATGGCATCATGAGACGCTCACAACCATCCAGTCTCGGACTGGCCAGGGGCCCCCAAAATATATAAGTCCGCAATAATACTTGACTTACGAAGATATTTTGATTGAATAAAAAATACATGGCAAAATCTGATGAAATATTGATTGCCCATGTCTAGGGTCTAGACCCACCTGTATACGACATTATTGTAGCCTAATTATAGCGACTTATAATGGTGGGGGGTGCACGTGTATTTTTTTAGTCTATGATACGTAAGCCTAGACTAAGAAATGTTTTTAAATCATGCATATTTCATAGGAAATGAATGCTCGATGTTGTACTTATATGTTTCGATCGGCGTCGGCAACTGGCGTTTGAAGGTGATGAGCGAATTCTGTTATTTCATTCAAGATATACGATGCTTGCTGGCACACGGAGGCCCCTGAATCATTTATGTTCTGCGAACCTTTGCGGTTATTAATAATCACAATGCAACAGTACAATTTATGTCTATATTGCTGAAATACAGAATTCAATAGAGATGTTGTAGGGCCCCCTAATGCAAGTAAATCAAATCACTATACAATGTATTTTGATTAATTGACAGTTGCTCTTTCGACTTCCAATGAGTTGTACTGTTTCATCGTTGAAGTTACACGTGCGGGCGCGTTTTTGTCCTTCTTTTGTTGTTCTTATACATATTATGTTATTATCTACCATCAAATATTAATTATACTTGACAATTATATTTTAAAGTGGAATCGCCAAAAAAATGATATTGTATTCGTCGTTGCATCTTGACTGATGAGCTTTTTCTCTAATATAAATTTTCGATAGTTCTGCTTGTTAGTTACATTTCTTAGTTATTTTCTATCAGTTACAGGTTACAATTTTGCTAACCAATCGGGAGTCAGCTTCAGAATTCATATCTCATCAGTTCAGACCGGCAGTAGGCCTACACTCTGTGAATTGTTAATCATTATTATTATCATCATAAGAAAACATATTTTCTGTGATCCTTCTCTGTTGTTAATCTGATGTTCAAAATTAAACAAAAGGAATGGATATGATTCTCGTGTGTGGTATTAAGAATGATGTCATAAAATTAGGGATGCCTTTAGGGGGTCCAAGGAGGGGTGGGGGGCGCCCCACAAATCGGCATTTGCGCCCCTCCAATAATTTATCCTCTTTTAAAAATATGTAATGTTGACCTACGAATAAACACACAATGAAATATTAATACTTGATGATATGAATTGTATCAGTATACACTCTATTCACTCTATATTCCTTTTTTTTCTTTTCGATAATGATTCAATTATTAGATTCCGAAATTGCTCTTGAATCGCAAAAATCACTTGAAAAATGAACATATTTCAAAAAAATCACTGCTGGGAATTTTACTGGGAGAGATTGAGAAAATAACTCCGAAAATGTCCATAATGATTATACTATTAGAAACAACTTCAGTAATGTCCATAGTGATTCAATCATTGGACTTCAAAACTGCTTGTCAGTATCAAGAAATCACTTGAAAAATGACGTAGGCCTCTTTCATAAAATTCCCTACAAGGCTTTGCTGGGAGATATCGCAAAAGTATATCTTCGAAAATGTCCATGATGATTTAATTATAAGGCTTCGAAACCTCTTGTGAATAGCAAAAATTACTTGAAAAATGTCCATTCTCAGAAATTCCCTGCGGGGCTCTGCTGGGGGACTTTCGTCCCCCAGGCCCCCTTTTCGCGAGGAGCTGGTGTCCAGCTGGGCGGTCATTTTATTTATGTAAGTTGTAACCTGTGCGCCCCCCAATACACAAATTCTAACGACATCCCTGCATAAAATATAGTTACAGTACATTATAGGTACCACATCAGATGTTCAAGTTCGTTGTATATGCAAGATCCTTCTTATGCTTTCCAATTTATATTTTAAAAGCGATTACTTTTTAAATAAATTTGAAAAATGCAGCATATCACATACCGATTGGTTTGATAGTAACTCTTTTCCACACAGCTATTATATCATTGATACAAGTACCTAGTTGTAGCTTATAAAAAAGATCATTTGTCTTGAATAGATTATGTGAATATTCTACGGTGATAAAAGGATAGTTATGATATATTTAAACGCTTGAAATATAAATATTGGAAAAAAATCGCCTCCGGCTGCTGGGACTACGCCTAAGACCCCGTTGTGGCTCGAGCTTCGCCCTCGCTGTAAGAGGCTCTTTTGAATGTCGTTGCCGCCGAGGCCTTTTGGACCCAGACCGACATTGCGACCATCACAACAATTGCTGAGTTCATAGATACATTTTTTTTATCAGGAGGGCCATTTTATCTATTTTGTAGTTGTTCGCGGGCCGCAAAGGCTACAAGTGTCTAATCTACTAGTAATCTTAAATGTAATCTAATAGCTTAATAATTAAATTGTCCAGTAATGTTAGACACGACAAAAAATGGTATTAGCTTCTGTATATTGTTCTCATATTCAAGGATCCATCCATGAATAGTCTAGAAAATATATAAAGACATCTGAGAAATGACAATTGAAATTTAAAAAATCGAAACAATAATTATAGGTGATCTCAATATAAATATTTTAGATGATGACAAACATGCTGAAGATTATGTATACGTACTCAGTCAATATGGCTTTGGCTTTTACCATATATTAATGATTATGCAGCACATACTTCTAGAAGTTGTATATATAGATCATATCTGTATACGTCATTCACCTAGTTTTCTCAGATACAGCTGACATTCTCCAAACAACCATTACAGATCACTATCCAATGATGATAACTATGGAATACACGAAAAATAACACATCGAAAAATGATATGGTAGGAACAACTTTGAAAAATTCGAAAAATTCACTATAAACTACCCCCTACCAACTTGAGGGGAACCCACCTACATAAATATAGCACAAATATAGCATACAATTCCCATACAAACATAAACATACAATTAAATTGTTTGGATTTAATAGCTAGTAATAAATATAGCAATGATGCTGATGCAATGTCAACCAACTTCATCTCAGTTCTAACACGTCATATGGACATACTCAATTTGAATTATCAAAGTTAAGTAAAAAAATAACGATAAAACCATTGATTTCTCACGGACTAATCATTGCTTTCTTTTATGTTTTTTTTTATTTATTCATTTTGAATTATTTATGTTTTTAATTAATCAATCAGTTATTGATTGTTATCAATTTACAAATAGCTTTACAAAGTAGACGCCTACTTACGAACCAGTTTCTTTTTATTCTTCTTCATTCCTCCATATTATATTTGCACAAATTTGTGATAATTATTTCAATGATACTGATATCATAATATAATTGTCTCGCAACTGATTTTAATACAAATTTAGCATATCTCACTTATATTTTATACTTGATGCTAATAGGGTTACATTACTTCGATATTTCCAGTTTTCTTTTCACTGATTTTACCCGAATTCATAGTTCAACGTCCTTGATTTTCTCAGGAATTCACTAATCACTTGTTCGTAAAAGTTATCTTGATGTTTCATTTTCATCAGAAGTTCTTTTTCAATTGATAAGAGAGATAAACTTGGCATTCTCTCCTCCTGGTCCGTTGTTGCACGAACATTTAATTCTATCCTCTTGAGTGCGGATAATGATCTCTCAACAGAGGCTGTGGTGCTGGCAATTGTCAAGTCATTACCTTCAAATCCTTGCTTGACGGTTTGAGAATCCAATTTGATCAAATCATAATTCTTTATGTTCGAATAAAATACAGCGCACGGGGTTTGGCGATGGTCGTGTGTCTGTATGGGTTTGACTATGTACTTGTTGTTCGCTTACACAGGCGGTGCATCGCTAATAATCGAAACGGCTCAGTTATTATTATTAGCGAGCCGGTGAGTGAAAAATAATACAACGCAAGATGACGAGGTAAGGACTTGTCACGTCATTTTAACTATAGCTCAACCATGAGAGGAAGCAGTGACGATAGCTTTAGCTCATCAAACGAAAATACGACAAAGAAACCTGGTGAAAATTGTTTTTTTTTCAAACTTCATAACAAAATACAACGAACATCCCCACAATTATGATTCATTTTTCTTGGACCTTATTCACTTAATATTATGCCGTGTTCTTTGAGTAAGCACTCCTTACTGAGCTTACTCTGACCTCTCGCCCCAGACATATACATATACATATATTTATATATAAATATATATATATATATATATATATATATATATATATATATATATATATATATATATTTATATATATATATATTTGTATATAGTATATCTTTTGAGAAAATTATATTTCGGTTTTCCCCGGGCCCCCCCCCCGGGAAATACGAAAGCCCCCCCGCAACAAAATATCTGAATTCAACACTATATATATATATATATATATATATATATATATATATATATATATATATATATATATATATATATATACAGTGTTGAATTCAGATATTTTGTTGCCGGGGAGCTTTTGTATTTCCCGGGGGGGCCCGGGAAAAACCGAAATATAATTTTCTCAAAAGATATACTATATACCTAGTGCTTAATGTTCTTATCCCGGGGGGGCAGACAACGAGGGGGGCTTTGCCCTCCCGCAGGTATGCCTGGATTCAACACTATATATATATATATATATATATATATATATATATATATATATATATATATATATATATATATATATATATATATATATATATATATATATATCTTCACTAATAAAATCATGGGAGGGAGAATTTCGTGCGTTCGTACCTGCGTACCTGCCTGCGTACCGCCGCTCTATGAATTGCCTGGTGGGCCGGGGGTTTCGGGTAGTGTGAACGGGCGGTAGTGTTGGATAGGGGAAAACGAGGAGGTGGGGAAACCGCCGAGAGGGAAGCGTTCGGCTCGGGTTTTTCTCTGATGTGCAATTGTGTCTAGGGGGGAGGGGGGGATGAATCCACACCATTCACTCCATAGTCATGGCACGTCGTGTGCGACGGGCGCAACCTGCTAGTATATATATATATATATATATATATATATATATATATATATATATATATATATATATATATATATATATATATAGTGAGTAAGTAAGTAAGTATTTATTGTCTTTAAAATCAATCAATTCGATGTACAAGACATGGTTGAACATGAAAATGTATAAGCAACCTTTAAAAATTCAGTATATATATATATATATATATATATATATATATATATATATATATATATATTCATATATACACTGTTATCATCATAATTATAATTAATCTAAGTATCATTATTATTGTATTTTTGATACTATTACTCTCATAATATTTTGCCATATGCAATTCTCATCATCTTTGTACTCTGATTATTTCTCAATTGCTCCTTGTAATCTCTGATGTATTGTGATCTGTTAATTATAAGAAAAAGAGAATGAATGAATGAATGTGTATATATATATATATATATATATATATATATATATATATATATATATATATATTTATATATATATATATATATATATATATATATATATATATATATATATATATATATATATATATATATATATATATATATATATATATATATATATATAAATATATATATATATATATATATATATATATATATATATATATATATATATATATATATATATATATATATATATGTTCGAGTCAGCACTGATGGTTATCTTGTATGGGGCACGAATGGTCAGATTACAGATCAATTCGAAGCTTTTGTTCATGATGTTAATTTGGAACCATAGTTATTGGGATTTAATAGTCATCAGAATCGAATATCAACCCATACAATTCTAGTGACATTCAGTCACTCATTATGAATCGTAGCGTTAAGAACAGGTAGGCCCCATATACAGGTAAACAACGAGTACATATTGAAATTATGCAAATAAGATTAATTATTTGAATTCTTGCCCACGTACTGCTCACAACCACGTTTGCCATTGCTAAATAAATAGATGAGATGCTATATGTTGTATTGGTTTTATGAACGAGAGGTCTGTAAAATATTATTTTGTATATTGCGATTCAAAATTGTTTGTAAGTAAATATTTGTAAGCAAACATAGAATATTTTAATCTATATCTACTGTTTAAATCCGTAAGTATATTACTCTGAAAATTATCCAAATTGTTTGGAGATAGATTTGAGGTAGTCAATCATCATTATTTGAAAAATCGATTTTCATTTCTATTATTTGCATTATACTTCTCCGTTGTATACATTGCTGACATAACAAAATGGAACTATTTAAATTCTTATTCACTTTTGTATCCAGAGAGGGCTTCAAATGGTTCTATCGGTGTTATTGTGAAAACCTGCGTTCAAGATGATATTCGGTTCCATTTCTTTTTAATAGCAAAATACGATCGACACATTTCGTCTTTTATGACTTCTTTTTGATTTCCATAAACTTTCAAAATAACCTACGTGATGTTGTTTATATTCCTGGCAGGAATCGCAGGAAATTCCTCGTGACTTAATTTCAATCGCCTATTGTACCCGTAGGGTCTGCTACGGCATGTTGAAGTAAATAGTAATACTATTCAGTTGAATGGTAATATCTATCTGTATATATACAAATGAATGTTTGTGTGTTTGTTTGTTTGTTTGTTTGTTTGTCCCTTGTGCGTTCCTATACCGCTCATCCGATTGCGATAACACTTTGGTGGGTTGTTGTACGTGCGCCCGCGAAGATTTCGCGGAGGGAGTGGGTCGTGGTTGTGGTCGGGGGCGGGAGGGGGGGGGGGCAGAAGTTTGATGAGTTGTACGCGAGCCCGCGAAGATTTCGCACTGGATTGGGAGGTCGGGGGGGGGGAGCTGGGTGACTGGGGTCGGGGGCTGGGGGGCAGGGGTCGGGGGGCTGGGGTCGGGGGCTATGGAGGTAGATGGTGCGCGGGGGGGGGGGTTGTTGTGCGTACGCTCGCGAAGCTTTGGGAATATTCAAGACGGCACTCGAAATTGCGTTGTACGCGAGCCCTTGAAGGTTTCGCGGGAGATTGGGGGGTCGAGGGGGGGGGGGGTTGTGGAGGGTGGGCGGGTGGGGGAATAGCTGAGGGACTGGGGGTCAGGAATGGGGGACTGGGGGTCGGGGGGCTATAGAGGGGTCGATGGTGCGGTGGTCGCGGTGGTGGGGGGAGGGGTTGGGGGGAGGGAGGGGTGGGGGTGCGGGGTAGATAGGGTGTGGGGGGAGGCGGGGTAGCGCACGCTCACGAAGCTTCGGGAATATTCAAGACGGCACTCGAAATTGCGTGCGCCGAGAAGGGTTTAGAATGCGACTGAAAAGTCTAGATTACTCTGGTGTGGTTTGTGCGGGAATATTTGAGACACAAGCAAGGTAATATATAAACATCTGTCGACGCACAACGAGTTCAGTTCCAACTTACAATCCATGCTTCTAACATAGACAGCTGCATGTAGCCTGCTCACGCGTTGGAAAACCTTCTGATTTATTTGTATACGCACCAGAGAGAGAAACAAAAAATATTGTATATCCAAAAGCACTTCAATAAACAGAATTAAAACGCAAACAGTTTCTTTCTTTCACTGGCATTGCAACGCATGCCGGGTACTCGCTAGTATATATATATATATATATATATATATATATATATATATATATATATATATATATATATATATATATATATATATATTTAGAGAGAGAGAGAGAGAGAGAGAGAGAGAGAGAGAGAGAGAGAGAGAGAGAGAGAGAGACATTGACTGGACGACGCTCTCATCATAGTGTAAATAGAAACTCTTTGCAGCTAGTTTTTCCCTCATCAAATACATAGATTTTACTATAAATGAGCAGTAATTAAAACATGATCAATGTGAGCAACTTTTATTGATGGCTTTGGATATAAACATAGAATATATATTTGATTAAAATGACGTTTGCCTTTTTGGTTCGAGTGCTAGCATAATTACAAACATGTGTAAAGTTAAAATATGTTCGATAAATGCTGTACATTCAAAATTTACCAATATTTCAACATACAACATGTAAAACGTGTACTATGAAAATGGCTTTGAAATTATACGATTTTTTCTTATTTTTCATTGAGGCCCACATTTGTTTTTGTGTAAGAGTTTCAACATTCAACTGTCTCTCATCCGTTTTCCTGACATAACACGGATTCATCATATATTCAACATATGAACAATATTTCATCATCAAATGAGATTAAATACATGGCATCACATGACCTATACATGACATCAAACTAACGATAGGTATGTGGGCTCATGATGATTTTTTGTGTATCTAAGAGCAAATCCAAGGAATTAAATAATTTTTGTTCTCTTTCAAAGACAATTACGTTCATATTTATTAATTTATTCACTTATTCATTTATTTATCAATTTATTAAATTATTTTTTATCATTTTATTTATTTATTCGTGTATTTATTTATTCATTTATGTTTTGTTTGTTAAATCACAATAAATAAAGATGGTAATTTTTACGAGGAAATTAGACTTATTTGGAAGCTCACAAAAAAGAAATGTTACAATAAATGAAATGTTACATTAAATAAAGTGTGACACTGAATGAAATGTCACAATAAATAAAATGTTGAAACAACTAAAATGTTACGATAAATCAATGACATGTTATTTTATATAAATCTTTCGCATTATACAGTGCATGTTTTAGAAGTGTGTTTTCAATGATATACTTGTATTTCATGCAACCTGTCCTTGACAATATTCACTTCGGTAAGTGATTGAATAATTGTAGGCTCACATAATGGGCACTTCTTTCATACACTACTCCGTTATGAATTGAAATTTACAGTTTGTCACAATTTGTTAATATTTCAGAGTTGTTAATATATATGTGCTTATTTAAAAAAATGTACAGTAAAACTTTCTGAATTTTCTAGGAAAACACCAAGAATAATGTTACAATCCTTTCTTTTTTTCATATTGACGGACAATGAGTTCTTCTTTTCGCTCTAGTACAAATCCTCACTCCCACGGCGTATTCTTATAAGAAGAAATTCTTTTCAGAGCTGTCCCTGAGCTACTCTATACACACATTTCTTAGATTTTCTGAAATAGAAAACACAATACATGGTTTTAAGTTGCCCTTGATTAATCAAATTTCTTATCTTGAATCGCGTGCGACAAGCAATTCGTAGCTTCTTTGATATATATATATATATATATATATATATATATATATATATATATATATATATATATATATATATATATATATATATATATATATATATATTCAGTATATAAGCATCCCACATAGGGTGTTCCCCGTCAACTACTAATCGTAAGAATCCACCGTTATTGTGATTTTTCAACTAAGAATTACCAGAATGGATTTAATTTAATGCCGTTATGTATTTTCTTCAATTTCAAAATCAATGAAATGAGTTTATTCGTTGTTAAGTAATAATAAGTGAGCGTTAAACCACTCCTATAAGCTTTCAATGGCTCGAGCTGTTTTTCTTTTCGAATCTTATTTATTGTTTGCCCTCACCAAAGTATAATCAGCAAAATTGAATAAGGTGGTATCGTTCAAAAAGTCAGAAAGGTCATTTACGTTTAGTAAAAATAGCAGAGGGCCTGAAACTGTCTCTTGAGGTTTGCCAGTATGGATGATTGCTCAGTTGGATAAGATCTTACCATCTTTTTCTCATGTTGATTCCTCCATTTGTCTTCAGCCAGACAGGTATGATGGCATCAACATATGTTGACAATACCTCGAACATCGTAATGATTACGTTTTTTGAGATATAGGGAATGCGGCACACAATCAAAAGTCTTAGAGAGGTAACAAGTCAGTTCCAAAATTGAGGTTTAAGCGTCTGAAGCAGTCAATTTTCCACTTAAAAATGCGCATTTAATTTTTTCGAGAATACCAGTATAATCGATATTGGTCTATTGTTAGATGCATTACTTTCAGTTTCATCACCATCTCTAAATAAGGGCAAAACTTCAGTCAGCTTGAATTTTTCAGGGAAATTTTGACTTTTTAAAGAAATATTACAGATATGTGCCAGAAGGCTCAACTATTGATGTATTACCAAACTTTATTAAATGGGATGAAATACCGTATATATTTGGATTTGAGACTACATAATACTAACTTATAGGTAATGTACTTCTTGTTCAGATAAAAGTTTCAGGCATATGGAGGATTCGCACTGGTACTTCATCTCGCGGGTAGGTCTGTGTTATTTGCGAGTACAACACTTACAGGACTATGTGTTTTAACAAAATAGTTTTGTATGCTTTTTGCAATTTCACTCTGGTTTTTCACCATCTTATTATTAATACATACATTAGGAATGCAGTTAGTTTTTGGCGATTGAGACTGACACATTTCAGCTTTCATTATGATCCACGTTTCCTTAACTGCACTGTTAGAAATAACCGTGAATTCCATGCACTCTAATGCACTAGTTGTGCTGAGAAATCCACGCACGGGTGTGCATCGCGTGTATTTCGATGCAAATGTGCTTTGAAATATTTGACAGCCAATCAGAGGGTAGCGTCAAAAGGCACATTTGCATTAAAAGTCCGAGCGCCAGGGGCCAAGCATCTTCGGAAGAATTCGGGACGTTCGGTGACGTTGCTACGTCCCCGTGGTCAATAGGGGGGATGATCACCCCTCCCCCTCACCCCGTTTATGATGCACTCTACACCTAATTAGTTGTACTTCTACGGAAATTATTCCACACATATTTTCGCAAATTGACTGTAGAGAGCTCTGCGAAATAGCTTCGAGTAGAGAGCACTGCCGAAACGACTACTTCGACGAAATGAGATAGATTTCATGTTGCATACCTCAAACATTGGGCAGACTCAATGCCGCGAATAGGAAAATGATATTTTTGTATTCGAATAAATACCTACATTTGCTGGACGTTCCAACAGATTTGAAATTATTTTCCGTATCGCCTCAATTCACCGTAAAAAAAATGTGTCAGTAATAAAATTATCGTTATTTTTCTCCCCCCACTGCTCTCTAGAAATATCTGTATAATCAATCAATCAATGTATTCATCTATTGATTATTCTATTGATTAATCAATTCATTTGAAAAGAAAAAATATCGTTGATTGTTGATCCTACAGGAGCCAGGTAATATGTGAAATGACAACAGCGTATTTAATACTATATTATTTTTGTTTCATCTTCGTGCAAAAAAACAGTGATTGTTCGGGTTTCCATCCTCACTCAAGATTCAAGCCTAAAGCCGGGATGGTTCCTATAATATATATCACGACCACTTCCTTTCCATTGCTTGAGAAACCCTAATCATCTCATTAATCATTATCCGACGCCAATAGATCTTGGTTATCATTTTAGTGCATTGTTAAACGAACATAAATAGAAATAGAAATATCAGATTTCCTTATAATATTCCACGGTTCCACATCACATTCAATGAATTTGGATATATCCTCGCATCTCAAACGGTACTTCATCTATCTGTATTCAATTCCTTGTTATGCGCTCCGAAGGTCGATTGATACCACTGAACTACATGAAACGTTTTGTAAGTGCCTTTTTGAATAGATTTGGCAAAAAAATGGAGTAATTTCAAAATCCTAATGGGATCAAGTCTGAGCGAAAATAGTGTATAAAATTCGAAAATATCAATACAACCTATCTATCCATACAAAAATAGCCGGAATATGGATATTATCTACTATCTGAACTGCGTAGGCTATAGAAAAATGCTCTATGCTAAATTTGTACCTCACTGTAAATGTGCACTATATGTCAAGAAATAGAAACAACAGGTATAAGGGTTGAGGGCCTGGCTATATTTAGAATGGTATTCCCGGAAGCTGTGACAAAAGATGAGGTTTCGATCGACCGTCCCCCCTGTCCCACTCCACTAGCGCACGGGTGGTTCAAGCCTGTATCACTCGTGGATACAGGCGATAATAGAAAAAAATCATAATAATCACCTGAAACTAACAGCAATTCAACAATGAGTGGGATGTTCATTTGGTAAGGGAAAGAAATAGAAAATCATTTCAAATTTATTGAAATTATTTATAATGATTAAAAACGTCAATTCACTCATCTAATGACTCGATATCCACTATAAAATAATGAAAAATGAAGAGCGGAAATAATTAATTATTCATAACACATGGGAATAATTGAAAATAAGACAACATATCGAAGCTGCTAAAGTTCCTCAAGAACAAGTCTGATTCTTATTTGCTGATCATATTGATTAGGTATATTCATTCTAGAAAAAATGAAGATCAAATTCCAAATTGTTCGATTATATCAATGATCATGTATGATGAATTTGAACTGAAAGGGAACTAAAGCATATTATCGTTCGGCAAGAGGCACTATGATATTATTCAAGTTTGAAAAAATAAGGAGTTATTTAAAGTAAATTAATATAATCACGACCTTCTCAATATTTTTCTGTGATTGCGGGTCCGTGGGAATATGATTCTAAAAATCATTCATTTATTCTATTCAGTGGAGCTGTGATTTTGTGGGCACATTCTTTATCGCCATGTCTTACGTCACACAGTCGATAATAAAACAATAGCATTCAAGATACAATAACAAACAAGTATCAATGTGTCTCCAGTAGTAGGTCTATGTTTTGAACAATATTTGTTATATTTTTCAAGATTAATTGGTCAACTGAAGTATACACATTCCGTCGTGTGTGATTTGCAACGTTCTGTGAACTATGTGTCCGTCGACTGTGGAAGTCGTGTTATAATTTTATCATCATGATGAGATGAAAACACAACTTTTATCAGAAATTTGATTGAATATAATGTTAGCTTCATGATTGGATGAGTTGTTCAGTGATCTAGAAACTAATTATTTTAATCGGTTTCTGATCACTACGTAATTTCAATATGAACTGATGAAGCGGGAAACACGTCGGATCACGCGCTGTCCAAAAGAGACAAAACTCGAATTTCTTGTGGCATCATTTTTATTTTCGAATTTGACTTCGATTACGTACCAGTTGATATTTTTAGTGTCCATTATGAGTCTATGTAATGAACCTAGAGAAAAGTGTGCTCATTGTAATCCCTCTTCACAGACGTAGCAAGGCACAAGTTAGGTCAAGCGTCGGGTCACGCGCTGTCCAAAAGAGACAAAACTCAAATTTCTCATGGTGTCCATCGTTTTTATTTTCGAATTTCACTTCGATTACGTACCAGTTGATATTTTTAGTGTCCATTATGAGTCTATGTAATGAACCTAGAAAAAAGTGTGCTCATTGTAATCCCTGTTTACAGACGTAGCAAGGAACAAGTTGGGTCAAGCGTCGGGTCACGCGCTGACCAAAGGAGACAAAACTCAAATTTATCATGGTGTCCATCGTTTTCATTTTCGAATTTCACTTCGATTACGTACCAGATGATATTTTTAGTGTCCATTATGAGTCTATGTAATGAACCTAGAGAAAAGTGTGCTCATTGTAATCCCTGTTTACAGACGTGGCAAGGAACAAGTTAGGTCAAGCGTTGGGTCACGCGCTGACCAAAAGAGACAAAACTCAAATTTCTCATGGTGTCCATCGTTTTCATTTTCGAATTTCACTTCGATTACGTACCAGATGATATTTTTAGCGTCCATTATGAGTCTATGTAATGATCCTAGAGAAAAGTGTGCTCATTGTAATCCCTGTTTACAGACGTAGCAAGGCACAAGTTAGGTCAAGCGTCGGGTCACGCGCTGACCAAAAGAGACAAAACTCAAATTTCTCATGGTGTCCATCGTTTTTATTTTCGAATTTCACTTCGATTACGTACTAGTTGATATTTCTAGTGTCCATTATGAGTCTATGTAATGAACCACTAGAAGAATGTTTTATAGCCCATAAGTTATTTCAGAAAAATATGTTGATGATTGATCACCGCTACCGCTACCCAATGGGAACCATGTTTCAAATCAAGAAAGTTCGACACATTTTCTCGAATGAGCAAGTGAATATTTTTTCCACTCACAGATGAATTTGATTCGATTAAATTATTAGTAGGCGAGACTTTTGCGAGATATTTGTATTATATTTTCAATCACTTTGCTACTTTGACAGTATAACATTTTTTACAGCGATAATAATACCAATGATGATAATTTTGATAATATTAATAATATAAAAGGTGATGCGTGGATGAGAATGTTCTATAGGTGTAGGGTAGAATATGTAACGATCATCTCTATGAAATGATAATTGTTAGCTTCTATTAAATCCTTGAAGTCAATTGTGTGCTATCTGGCTATAAGCACATTCGATTCTTATATTCTCAATCATGAGAAATCGTTCACTCAAGTCTTTGAATCATGATAAATAGTGAACAAAAGTAGAACAAAATGCGATTCAATAGTGATATTTCTCAATTATAGGGCCCAGTAACCGTCCAATGAAGAATTGTAAAACATTCATATAATATAATTGGTACGTCACGTCAATGAATAAAACGGAGTAATTTGAACTAGTTATAGGCTATATTGAATTGGTAAAGTTGATTTTTTTGTTTTATTTTCAATTATGTATTCTCAAGATCTCGAAGCTTCTAAAACCACCCCTTGTAGTTGGAATAATGGATTGACCTACCAGAAATTGAAATTACCAGTGGGTTTTGACGACGCTCCCAATTCCAAGAAAAAACAGGTCATGCTTTATCACTTGTGCGTGATCTCTTTTCTGTCCTCGTCCATTCTTCAACGAGCAGCGATCGAAGAAACATAATACGTACGTGAATAGTCTTGCAAGTGTCTTTTTCTGAACAGTGCATTTGGTGGTGCAATTTTATGCTAATTGTGCAACATGAAGATATATAAGGTGAGTCAAGTCATTATTCATCTATGCATGATCATTCTTCAATAATTAATAGTTTAACTTTTCCGGTGTTTTATTTATTTTTTATTTTCTTACAGTAATTGAAATGTTTTTTCTACTTGTTCAACAACATTGTAAAATGTTAATCATCGTTATCAATATTGATAATCTATTCTTACTGCATTATAAAATCAATACTTAGGCCTATTCGTTCTTTCACTTTTAATATTTATTAATATCATTAATCAAATCGAAGCTCTGTTTCTTTTGTGGAAATCCTCGTCTCACAGAAGCCAGAGCACTTAACCAGTTTCAAGCTATTTAACGTGAGGTGCATGAGATCACCTACAATGGTTTGTTCAAATTTTGGTTTGATTAAAATCTACGCACATTCAACAGTTATGTTTTCATAAACAATGCGTGGAGTGCGTATGCATTTGTCTTAGCTAGTTTTGGTGCGTATATTCATTAGCATCAAAAACTTGAAATGGATTACCATTGTTTATATTTGGCCATTTTAAAATACAAAATAGTTGATATTCCAAATTAAAGCAAAGGATGACAATTTGATGACAATGTTTCTGATATGATGTTTGTTTCTTTTTAGAGTGCTGTTCAAGATCAACTCTTCTACTGGATACAAGAGGGGTATGGAAAGAAGAAAAACAGTCTGCGACCCAAAGGTGATGCGCCTTTCGGAGGCATTCGGAAGAGCCTCTAAAGTGATATTTCTACAAGTGATGGTTATGTGATATTCATGACTGAATGATATTCCTATAAATGTATAATTTGTTGATGAAAATATAAATATTGAATTTAAATTGAAACAACTGGTTCACACTATCGATCCCTATGCAGCATCCTATACTTTCCATGTATTGCAATCCCATTATTTTATACTGTATATAATTTGAGTGGATAATACAGAATTACATCTGCAAGTGTTTTTTGTAGTAAGTGAATAATATTGCCATGAGAATGTGACAGACTTGATCAATAAGAAGTCATTTCAACCGACACTAAAATTTTCATGAAGAGTGTTATCAAAAATTATCCGAGTTCTAATGAATTTGTCATGTTTTAGGAACTATGGTTTTTTTGAGAATCTAGATCTTCATCACAAATAAAAATAGAAATTCTGAAGGACAGCCTGTGCTTTGATGAATTGGTACAACTCGTTATATTCAACTTTTATATTCGATATTAAATTCAATATTTATATTTGAATATTCAATTTTTTTCAAATTCAATTTTGTGATTTGAATTTCAGTTTAAATGAGCATTTGAATAATTGACTTAATAACAATCATACCTCTATAGGCTTATATTTCCACGTTTTTGCTCTATTTTATATGAAAGACATATATATTTCATATCATGTCATCCATATAAAATAGAGCAAAAACGGGAAAATATGAGCCTATAGAGGTATGATTCTTATCCAGTCAACCATTCAAATGCTCATTTCAACTGAAATTCAAATCACAAAATTGAATTTGAAAAAAATTGAATATTCAAATATAATTATTGAATTTGATATTGAATATAAAAATTGAATATAAAGGTATATTGTACCAATTTATCAAAGCACAGCTGTCCTTTAGAATTTGGTCAGTGTGCCTTTAAATTAATGCTCATTTAACCTTGATCGTAATGCACAATATTACATTAAAAATAATGCACATGATACGAAATAGATGTACATTAGTACAATTATTGTAGCACACCTGTCCTGTAATAATAAAGCGAATTGACCGTAAAATGCGTGTACCGTGGTTGAACTTTTTCGTACAAGAGTGCATGAAAAATAATGCACATGAGCAGTTTTTACTGGGCGGGTTTGCTTGAATATCCAAGCTATCGAGAGCTTGGAATACGCTGCACGCTGACTGAGATTTGCGGCGGAGTGCGGTACAATAGCGGTAAGCAGGTACATTGAAATCAATGCACACGGGGTTGTCACACGCTGCACGCACAATGTGCATTGATTTCAATGTAGAAATTTTAACAGTGTGGATATTCTGCACTTCTCATCTGTTTCCCTACAAAGATTGTTTTTAGCGCCACTTATACATATTCGCTTATGAGATTCAAGGTTCTTTCAATAGCTCTGATAAGGCAACTTCTACACTCAACTTGTAAAACTCATGCAGTTCGCTGATTTCATCTCTAAAACATTTTACCTTTTCCGTAATCCATTCTTCATCACAAAATTATGTCTCACTGTTTTCACTGGGAAACGTTCATTGTAATTACTTGTATACACGTCCATGAACTGGATGTCACTTCATTTACATCTGACGGATCAGTAAACAGTAATACGAATCAGTAATACTTTCCCAATAGTCGTCGATCAGTTCTATATTGAAATTAGCAATGTAGTACTCTCTTTCCAACATGTTATTTCGTAATGGGCTTAATTCTCTTGATCATTTCACTAATACAAATGAATTGCTCGAAATGATCGGATAAATTAAATTTGCTCACCTCACATGAGAAGCACTTACCTTGTAATGATATTGTCAATACATATGAAAGAAGATTTCGCCACTCTGGTATAAGTTCACTAATTGTCATGATTATATCGAACTAGACTAGAATAACGATGATTTTCAAAACTTCGCTTGTTTTGGTTGAAAAATCGATGATAAAACCCCGTGATAACTATTAAATTGTTCAATTACTACCACTCCATAGTTTGTTAAATTATTATTATTATTATTTCTCACATATATGATACACTTGATACAGTGAAGAAAATCACAGAGCCTTCAAAGAAGACTTCACTGTGGGAAAGAAAAGGGATATTTTATCTGTACATATTCAATTTTTATTTCGACCGATGCAATAAAAGTGATTCAGAAAATGTGAATATGATTGATAAATGGAGTGGCAAATAAATAAGGAAATAACGTATAGAATTCATAGAATAGAATCTCACACACAATAGAATACACTATTATATAGGATAATATAGAATACTTTTACAATAGACGCAAAACATCGATGAAAAATAAACTTGAAATCATTGTACGTTATGGAAAGATCATAATAATGTGAATGTGAAAAATCAACAGAGCAACTAACAAGAGCCCTGAGATGGCTCGACTGGCACATCGGGAAGTAATGATATGAATATAGAAGATGACGTAATAATGCATATGTGAACAGAATAGGAGACAAATATTATCAAGGTCATAGATGTCAAAAAAATAGAAAAAATATGAAGTCATATATGTACGAGTCGTAGTACATTAATTCACAGCATTACATCAATAAAATGCAATGTCAATTGAGATTTAATAGAAGACTAAAATGATACTATATATGAAATATTCACGAAAGAATGCAACATTGGGCGTATTATGGGAATATAAGATTAATACAGACTAGATTACTATAAATTGGTCATTCACGTTTTGATTTCTGATTTGACATCTATTATGAGAGTAGAAATTACGTAAATAAATTTGGATGAATTTGATCAAATTTGCAAGATGATATTCGAGACGATGTTTGGCATATTTGATTATATAAGTAGGAAAATTATAATTTCCAAGAAGCCTGTATCAAGTTTTTACTTCATGATCATTCAATATCTTATAAGAAGTGTCGTAATAATATTTTAGAATAAATTCATAATTAAATAAGTAAGTGACGGGGAGAATATTACTAAAATGGTATAATGTAGAAATGTCATTAGGAATAGTAGTTTTTACTTTTTACATTTTCAGATGTTATGCATTTTATCGTGTTGATTTGGAGATTAGGAATTTGTTGTAAATGTGAGTTCGAAGTGTCAGCCCAAGCTGAAAGTCCATATGAACTTCAAGATTCAGCTAACGCTAAATATAGACAGTGAGCGCAACAATAGAAACGCAGAATGAACTTGAGTAGGTATATTTTAAATGTGATCGAAGTTCATTATACAAAATATTCATATGAGGTTTCCATGTGAAATGATTGTCAATTTTTAAACCCAATTAAACGTGATTTGATACATTCTCCATTTTAATATTGCAGTTTAAACAATCACTACCCTTACTTAAGTTACGCGAGCATTGATCAGATTGATATAAAGCGTATCAAAAGTAATGATTTTCCTAATTGATTAGAGAGAAATATGGACAAATTCGGTTTAATTAGAACTAATTATATGCTCATGATCGTGACTCGTGAGTCTTTGAAAGTAAATGATTGAAATCTTGTAAAGTTGACTCGGCTTTGGTAAGAAGATAGCAACACAGTGTCATATGCGTACAGATGTATATTTTACATTTAATAATGAAATTAGGTATGTTATTAACATAAATTAGGTATTGGTCAAAGAATTGAACCCTGAGGTATACCCGTTGAGATGTTCCTCCTGACGCTCAAAGTGTCTCAAATTTAAACTGAAATAGAATAAAATGGAATAAAATATGTCCACTCTTTAAATAGTTTTCAAACCAATTCAACGATGAATCCCCGATATCTATAGATTAGTTGAGCTTTGCGTGTTTGAGAGTATCGAAGGCTTCAGAGAAAGCAATGGATAAACAAATGACGTGATAATTGAGATTCAATTGAGAGCTAATGTAATCTGGAGATAAAACTAATACATTCGATGTACTTTTATCTTTTTGAAACTAAATTGATTTTCAAGAATGATTTTAAATTTAATCAAATAATCAGTTAGCTTTCCCCGCTAGACATCGTTCCGTAATTTTTCTATTGGAGGTTAAATAGCATTAGGTCTATAGTTAGAATATTCAATGTGTGAATCTTTCTCATATATTGGACGGACAACAGAAATGTTCAATTTATTAGGATCAAAGCTAGTTTGTAGGGATAAGTTAATTAATTTGGATACAACCGGACTTATACCATTATTAATACTTTCAAATTCTTCACTCGTATCACGTCAATTCCAGGCATAGATTTATTAACATTTAAGTATTGGTATAATATACCTTTGTTGTGATGTAATTAGGTTACCCTTATGACTAATATGGTTGAATTCATTAATAAAATCAATAATAATATTCATCAATTCATTAATAATTCACGAAGTTATTTGCAATGAAGTCATAAGAATATAGTTTACCAAGAAACTTTATTATTGCTCCATCCACCGTTTTGTTTTTACTTTAACACATTACCTTCCAGTTGTGTTTCAATCTATCTCTTGATTAACTGGTAATCAATTACTTTACACAATCAACATTTTACGCTTTAATTATTTTATCTTGACTGAATTTCTCAACTTGTTGGACTCCTCCCGATATACAATTTCAAGAGAATTATTACAATTTGTCCATTATTTAAATAACGTTATCACGCTATTTCACAGCTAACTTTGCACCGGTAGTGTTCTGATCTTTGTGAACTATCTTTTCAACTGTTTCCACTTTCCTGCCACCTGTAAGCAGCGTTTTCATAATATTCCGTCAGTTTATAAAATGAAACTTCATAATCTCATTATAATTATCTAGCAATATCACTCATAGGCGGCGGAGCCCTAACATTATGGAGGGGTCAAGATTGATAAATAAGTCACATTTGTTAAAGTTCTTTGTCATAGTTGGATCTATCAGATGATTATTGGGGGGTCAGCAGACCTGCCCGCCCCTGGACTAGCTCCCACTTGGTGAATTCAAGTTTGTTCAAAAGAACATATTCATTCATACTGTTTTTGTAAATACCTGATTCCTCTTTTTGACTTTCACGAATGATATCGAAGTTAATATCCGCAGCTACCGTGTAATGGTCTGTAACAATATCTGCTGTATAGATAACTGATGTGATTTAATTAGCGGGTCCTCTTATGAATATAACATGATCTATACATGTACCACAGATACACTGTCAAATCTATATTCTTCTCAACTGTTACTCCGAATATTCCTATTAAAAAATCATATGCAGCAAACATATTACCATAAAATTGACCATTATTATTTTTTACCATTATCAACATATTTTACATACATTCTTTATTAACATCATCAACATATTTATTTATATGGAAATGTGAAACTAGTAATTTCCCACGGATTTCACACTTCAGTGCATTTTCTTGTTTCACTCAAATAGCACTACGAGCTGCATATATACTGTTCTGTACGGATTATTGATTCGCTGGAGGAAACTGAATGGAGCTATACACCCCATGCACTGTACGCTACTAACTTCACAGTATTCAGCTGACTTCCAAACAATGCTATTTGCGCATTAAGAGGAACCAATCCATAAATCAGAAGCAGAGAACTACAAGCGGTTTAGCCCAGGCTTTGTCAAGCGATGCACGATATTATTTTATAATATTGAACATCCGTATGGTTTGAATGGAAGTGGAGTGAGGTATCCTGGAAGAGGAAAAAGTCAAAAGTTAAATTGAGTATTTGATTTCTTTCTGTGATTTGACGTCCACAGAAATAAAATTCTTTCATGTCAAAATCGTATCATATTAAAATGTTCAAAATTTATCAGTTTAGTAGGCTTTTCAAATTATTTTATGGATTCATAAGGGGATGCTTATATGATACAGATAAGAGTATATCATTATCAATGTATGAATATATACATGCATATATATATATATATATATATATATATATATATATATATATATATATATATATATATATATGTATATATATATATATATATATATATATATATATATATATATATATATATATATATATATATATATATATATATATATGTATATATATATATATATATATATATGAGTTGTATGGATAATTCAACTGTCATGTAATGAAGAAACTTTCATCACATTATATATACAAGAGACTTATATCTATCAAGATACTATGATCAACATCTAATCAAGATCTATCAAGATACGATAAAGATACTATACTATATATATCAAGATACTTTCGAAAGATACACTCCATAGATACTTTTTGTGAAATGAAAAAAATAGACAATTTCAAATAGGAAGAACGCACTGAAAATAATATCCTAAAGTTTCAATATGATTTTGATATTTTTTTGAATAACTTACATTTGCAGCTGTCTCCGTAGCAAATAGGCCTATAATTGTCCTACGTGTGAACAGGGTGGTTCCTGTGAAGACATTTGTTCGTGATGTCTTTAGTGTGGCGTATAAGTCAGGTAAAATAATCAGATCGATCTCCGAAATTCTAATTATGAATTTGATGGTCGATGATGGTAGGAATATTTGATTATTTGATAATTGATATTTGATATTCGATTATGACTTCTTGACTGAATTTCTTTCGATAGATGAGGAAAAATTGACTTGTGTTTGATTAGCTTGGAAAAAATACAAGCTAATTTGAAAATGTAATGCAAAATACAAGATACATTCTAAGCATGTATTTGAAATACAAAATACAAGATAAAAATGTATCTAAAATACGTATCTTGAGATACATGTATCCGTAGATACTTCCCATGTCTGGTTATAGATTTCTCGGTCGTATTTTGCGTTATTTAAAGTTGGTGAATACTCCTTTAAAGCGTTCTTGAATTGTACAGGTGGAAGTGCCGGGTTTTCTTTGTTTGTGAGAGTTGGATAGGTGCGAGGTTAAAATTGACATTGATATTGATGGTAGCATTATATACTCGAGGAAAATGGATTATTTATTGTACTGCTAAAATACATTATTGTAAATAGCGAGGTCTTTATGACCATTCTGGCTGAGTACTTTTGAGAATAGTGCATATAGTCAAATGTTAACCGGCAACAGAGTTCTAGATTGCCTTCCTTCACACTAATATACTGATGGGAAATAGTATTTCCCTGCAAGATTCCCCCATATGGATTCTCTACAAGATAACTAAGGGATCCCCTCCAAGGATTTCCTCCCCAGTGTCACGAATGTCTTGAAAAACGCGAGAGGTCACGAAGTCGGTATATATATATATATATATATATATATATATATATATATATATATATATATATATATATATATATATATATATACATATATGTATATATGTGTGTGTGTGTGTGTGTGTGTGTGTGTGTGTGTAATGTGAATGGTACCATTTTCATGATATGATCCGTGTACAGATTTTTGGTACAATTTAAAATTGTACATTACTTTGTTTCAATACACTTTGTTTCATCCTATCAAATCTTTTTTCCACGCTAGATTATTATTATATTTTTGTTCTGAAGTAATAAGACATATTTTGTCACTGATATTTGATTTTAAATTACAAATAAAATAAAAATGGTGAATGAATTGAACATTTCTGAATGGAACTTCATTCACCAATACTCAAATAAATGTAGACTCTTGACTCTCTTCTTATTTCAGTTTCTTCTTGCATTTTTGTGTTGCTCTTAGGGCTATTTCCAATAGTTTCCATCATAGACAGAATCCAAGTTCGAGGGATATGGCAGTGCGAAGTTTTCCAGTAGTCTCAGTTTCGGGGTAAATCAAGACAAAATCTTGAAGAATCTGAAAGTCAAAATATTAGTTGATAACATTTTCCACTGTGTCAAAAATTGCTATGCTTATAACTTATTTAATTCTTGAGTCTGTTCACAAGTGAAGAATAATTTCTTGATATCGATTTTAATTTAGAAGATGAATTTTGAAATTCTCAACAAACTCATCAGTCTTTGAAAAATGTATTTAGGCCAGATTTGAAATTATATTAGCATTTATTGTGATGGTGAAGTTCAACATACACTCAATTAATTGTTCTAAAAGAAAAATCAATCACTATTGGCAGCCAAGTTTAATTACGATAAAACGTATAACGGTCAAGTAAGTGTGAAAAGTATGAGGAATGGAATCCATGTAATGTCAGAGTGGTCGTAGCTAAAAAAAATTACATACCGCCACAGGTAAGGAGATGCATTTAATTAATTTCTGACTTTCAGGACAAGCCAGTTCAGTCCAATCGCGCAGATTTTCCATTGAATCAGTAGAGCCGAGTGTGCTTCAATTTTTCCGTTTCGATTGGAGGCCACCATCATATCCTGTTCCTGTCAGCATTTCTTTGTGGCCAAGCTAAGAAACCAGTACGTAATTTTGTATCATAGAATGTCTCCTACAAAAAACACACGAATTAGGCTATTCAAAAATTCTGTATGCATATATAAATTGTATATTTCAAGAACATATTTGACGAAATAAGGTAGGGTGGATGATGTTGAGCAGACCAACCTCTAAAAGCTTGACAGTATAATTACTGTAGCATGTGTTTGCATGATTGGCGGGAGGTATGAGGAATAATATTTTAAATCATCAATATATAGTTACCTGCTTCGACAATACTCAGCCTGGTCATTTCCAACTCTCCGTCTACTTTTTTCACAAAAGCGAACCTTGGCGAAATCATTGCACATAAGTCAAGCTTCTTACGCGTATCACTATATTGTCGAATGTTGATGCGCATGCGCTTTGAAGTCCTGATGACACGGGAGTATAAAACATTTGAGCAAAAAAAAACAGATTTTTTTATTTTTACTAGCCATCAATCGGATGTGGTGTAAAAGCAGGTGGAGTTCAAACCCGAATTATTTACACCCCATTGACACTAGACTGCGTGTCAAAATGTAGAAATCCGACGAAATGTTAAAACTAGAGTGTTAAATCAGAAAAAATAAGTCACTTTGACATTATTTTGTGTTACTGTTAATCCTATATACGTTTCATACTTTTGTGTAGAAAACAATTTCACGTCAAATTGTGGTTCAATCTGTGTGGATTTAGGTTTGAAGCCAATAATTAACAACTCATAGGCCTAATAATAACACAACCGGAAATTTAACACAATATCAAAAAATCTGCTTTATAACACCTATTTGTGTAACATTTTACCAAAACACTTTCCCGAGTGTGTGAATCGATCCCCACAGTGAGCAGGTAGCGGAATCTGTCGGAGACTGGCAAAGGGCCGACTAGTTCAAGTGGAGGTGCTCGAACATAGCGTCAGGAACATCGAAGTGATCGACGGCGCTGTTGTGTGTTGCTAGTTGCCTTTTGCTTTGTAACGAGCCCCAGGAATGATGATTTGATTGACGAACGCTGTGGTGTGTTAAGCTCCAGGAATGTCGAAATGGACCAATGGCCGAAGGGCGCTTTGGTGTGCCAGGAACGTCGAAGTGGCTGACGGACACAGCAGTGGTGTGTTGCCAGTTGCCACCACTGTGAGTTTGTGTACAACAGTTGGTTGTTGTTTTGTTGCGCAGGCAATAAATGCATGCCATTCGATGAGTGTTCAAATTGTGTTTTAGTTGATGTACGAATATTATTTAAAACACTCGCACTTATCTGTTACCTCCACAAGAGAGAAGAGATGGATGTGAGGGTTAAGCAACTGGTACATTTGGTGTACACCTAATTTCAAATTTCAAGGGATTTCAGAAGGATTTCACGGGATTTGAAGAAGATTTCAAGAGATTTCAAGAAGATTTCAAGAGTTGCTAACCCCTCGGATGGATGCTATGTTTGAACGAGCCTTGTATAGGCCTAACCAAATGGCTGCTGTTTGAGCAGACCATGGAGGCAGCTGAATGTTTCCATGCTCACATCACGTTGGGCCTTACCAATGGCTGCTATATTTACGCGGGCCATGGAGGCAGCGAAGTAATTGATGTGAATGTGACACAATATCATGTTGAGTGAACCACTGTGGGAATTTGGATAGGTGCGAGGTTAAAGTTGACAGTTGACACTGATATAAATGATTGCACTGGATATTTGAGAAAACTTGATATTTTATTGCACTGTTGAAATACATGGTAGAAAATGATGAAAAGCTTCTACATGACCATTCTGGCTCTCCGACTGATTGATTACTGTTGAGATATTTGTAGCCAACTAGCAACTATGAGTTCCAGCGTGGTCTGCTTGGTTGATAGCTACAATACCGATGGATACGTAGCGTAAGCTAATTTCTTATGCAGACACTCCACAGCTAAGAAATATTTGTGTGAATTGCTTTATCTTTCAGTTTCTATTGGTGATGGAGCTCAAATTATATTGCGAATTTGTTTATTGTGATCTTCGACGTTTACTTGTTCGCCTTATGTACCACTTTTTCCGATTCGTGCACGATATATTGTATAGAAGGAAGTCTCAATGTGGACCGAATAATTGCTGCGCGGAAAATTAATTATAGCTACATGTTTTTTCTTTCTGCTTTATGCATGAGCCATGATAAGATAATGAAGTATATTATTGAAACTAAACATATTAGAAGCATAGTGTGATATAGAAGAAACTATAGTGGCATTTGTATAGCGGTAAAAAAACACTTCTTTTTAAATATGTGTGATATGATATAATATAATATAACGCTGTTACCTATCCACCGGTACGGTATAGCTTTAATCCAATGTTCTAGGTTACCTTCCTTCTCTTTATTTATACTTTTTGCATCATTATTGACATCGAAACTTGATATAAAGTCATTGTTCCCCAATTAAGGCTACGGATGAAAGGTAGGACCTTTTGGATAGGAAGCCACAAGAATAATGTGGCCAAACCATTTCATTTATTTTAAATGAAAATACATGAACGCTGACACCATGCAGCAGGTATATGCACTCTTTGTGAACATACTTTTTCGCCGCAGACGAAAGTCATTCAGTTTCCAAAAGTCCGGAACAGAGTATATGTATGAATCGTTTTTGTGATATATCCGGACATCACCAGCATTGCTCAAGAGACCAAGAGTAAACCAAACACACGAACTTTCCACTTCGAACTAAGTCTCTTAGGCAATGTTCACTTCTTTTCATTTACAGCAGATGTGAAGTTCATCATTACACACTAAAAAAACAGTGATAGCTGCCTAATAATTGGTATAATTAGGCCTATTATTCTACTAATTGAAAGACGTGGCCAATTAATATACTTCTTATACAAGCATTCATATGCCTATCTAGAACTGTGGGAAACCACGAAAAATTACGCCAAGATGAATGAAAAAAAAGTGTTTGTTGGTATTGAATTGCACATTTTCTTCTTTTTCTTTCAACTTTTTTCCTCTGCTCTTCTTTTCTTGAAGTGTTTGAATTTCTCGGAATTTTTAATCAAAACTTGTTATTTTTTTCTTGAAATCTTGATAGTTGTGATCACATGTCTAACAAGTCAGATTTTTCACCTCAATTTTAATGTTGATCATTATCCATTTCTGGTAACATTTATCATTCCTTTTCTTTCCCTTTTCTTTTCTTTTCTTTTTGTTTCATTGCTAGATATCACTTCCAGTATTTCTCTTCATCCCCATTTTTGGTGCCTCTTTTCCACAATCACGCTACGAGTTTATATTTTCCGATACAGTTTTCTTTGTTAGTTAATTTCATCTTGCAAAAATATGTGTCCTAGTTTTTTAAAATGTTATACAATGTAGAAACAGACCACTTGTACAGGACAATAAATATGTCATTTACATAAAGTGACAGTTCAATAATCACGGGACTCAAACGACCACAGAAATCCAATTGCAGTTGTGGAATGAATTTTATTGGAGAATATTCGAGTTCAATCATTTGAATGGTTAAAAACCATCACCTCATAGGCCTATAAGAGCCGTGTGAAAAATTAAAAAAACGGCATAGAAAGAGAGAAGACGCGGACACTACAAATGTCATCTTCAGACAAGAAAGACGTGAGTACTTCGAACGAGGAAGATGTCGAGAGTCGAAGCTTGAAACAGCTGGTCTTTGAACTCGAAGAACGTCGCGTCGAGATCATATGACCGGAACAACATTATTCAATGTGAACATAGCTAATTGAATAAATAAATTACTTTCGAATGTTGTGATCATTGATTATTAACAATGAAAAATGGAAAAAATTGCAATTTTTACACGACTCTAAATAATTGGCCAAATTCGAAGAATTTTCATTTGTTTACGTATTAGGCCCTACAAAAGTATGAAGAATGTTTCTGATCAACTTGAGAGATCAAAATCTATTTTCGTTTATCAATTACAAAATACTGGAGAAAATCGAAATTTGACATTTTACTTTGATTTGGACATAGAAAGCTACCTTCACCGACGGTATACCATGACTTTTTGAAGAGGTCTCATTGCAAGCTTTCATTTGATGAACGTTAACATTTGTCCCGAGACTGAAACCGTAAAAACGGTTATTCAAAGGACTTTGGGAAAGCATTAAGGCTCGCTAGCACTCGGCGTTGTCCAATTATCTTTCGCTCACAGCAACAATGAGAGAATGATATACGACGGGTGAAGAACAACGTACAACGCACCTAGGATGAAGACAAGAAACACACTTGCTTGTACGGGTGTACGTGCTAGAATGGATATTGCCAAGCACGGTGAAAGTAACAATTTTGAAACAATTATTTTTGGTTATCTATCATAAATCTGTCGTGTAAAGTAGCTTTATCAGGAATTTCTGTCTTGAGTTTAATCTGTCTTGATATGACAATAACAGAATGTTTTGTACATTTTTGCATGAGTGAACTTTTCGTTTTATAATTTTATTTTCATTGTTGTAAACAATTTGTAGGCCTATAATTTATTCTTATAACAATATAATATAGTATTCAAATAGATTTCTGAGTTTTTGAAAAAGTTAACTTTTCCCTAATTGTTCCTATAACCTTATATTCTACAGTTTTTGCCTTTCTTTATTTCAGATTTAGCCCTAAATTATTTTTCAAAATTCAATTTTCATACTTTTTTTTGTTGATTTTGATCATCTTACGTATAAGATTGGATCAGAATGTCACACATGCATGCAAAAGCTACAAAGTAGTAGTGAAATGTTTGTTCCTCCAAAGCCCTCTTGACGTTGATGACATCCTGACGGCCGTGCACAAAGCGTGCCTTTCAAGGTTACTGATCACTATTGTTGCTCAAGTACATTTCAGACTTTTGGGATTCTGAAAATGAAAATATTCTCACATAGGCCTATAACCTACATCTATTCCAAAATACAACATATTCAACTATAACATCGGAACCACATCTCAAAGTCATAACATTTCTGTGTGATCACCAAATTTTAAATTAGTTGGATATCAGCTTTCCTCCTGGCTAGACTAGAAGTTAAAATCTTGTATCGTGAATATTTCACGAAATAACTACAACTATTACTACCCTTTATGTTCAATTAAAGTATGTTGCTAGAAGATCATGTTGACATCACCGAAAATAAAATCATCTATATAAGGGCAGATAAAATTTAAAAAAACTGTTATTCTGTTGTTCTTTTTATATACTGGCGGAAGATATTATAGGGATTCTCTTACAGGATTCCCCACAGGATTTACCTACACGATTTATCACTAGAGAAATCCCAGACAAAAATCCCCAACAAGTAAACATTACAGCACATTACAAGTTAGTTGTGATTTCCTTTCCATACAGTAAAGAATAATCAGGATATTTTGAAAACTCTAAAATATATAATAGCATGAAAATCCGTTTGGCAATGTAACTAATAATGCTCCTACATAAAAAGTTTATAGTTAAGCCAAGCCACTATGTGAATTTAAATCTAATTCATATGGAAACGTTCTATATCACCACATTGAAAGTTTCTTTGGCTTTGTGTTTCGTCCAGTCATTCAGTTGGTGAGATAATCAACGTTCACTGCGTATTGTTATTACGAGTTTATTTTCTTCTAAATCTAGTCGAGCGGTAGCTCGACGGGAGCCAAGTCTGCGCGAAGTCAGCTACACGCTTACACCTAATATGTTTACACGAAGTACTTCCAGGCGGCTTCGAGCATACTGCATCTCCGGAACTAACAAACTTGAGTCCCTCTAGTTTGTTGTAATGGAATGAGACGCCGTATACGAAACGACACATCACATTTAAGCTATATCGGACCGAACGTCTGGAAATTATAGCACTGTGAGAAGACTACTTTTTTCGTTATCTTCTCCTCCTTCTTCCGTCGGCACCAAAGAATTCGGCTACAGGTCAAACTAATCGTCCGATTTGTCTGATTTTTCCAAGGATTGTGTGAACTCATATGGAATTGTGACTTTTGAATGTTTTAACCGGAAGTTGCTTTTAAAAACCGGAAGTACGGTCAGCTTACACTCATTTTTCAAGTTTTTATTATTTTTAAAAATCATTTTACAACATATTTGAATGACATTTCGAAAATATGTTTGTATAAATATACCAAATCGATTGTATGTGCGAGATTTGTCAGTTGATCATTTTTAACTGGAAGAGATTAGAATAATAACTTTCAGAAATGCAGAATACTGTCGTATCAACGATTAAATCACGGCCACCAATGAACCATCAAAAACTTTGGGTACTTTTTTCTCCGCTCTATCTATCTGAAGGATCGTCACCAGACACAACAGAGAGATAATGGATGTCAAATGAAACAGCTGATATTTATGACATCACGTTGATACCCTATTGCTTGATAATGCAAATTTTAGTAATAAGTATATTTCAAGTACCGGTATTTAGAGAATACTCCAACTTGACGACTATTTTGGGCCATTCAATGCTGATATACGATAGGCGAGGAAATCAATTAGGAGATCTGTATTAATTCGATCGAAAATTTGATAACACAGACAAAAAATATATTCTGATGCTATTGTGAACAAGCAAATGCATCTAGTCATTATGATCAACAAAAATTACTGATATCCCACCAAAACCATGACGGGTAAAAACTTGGAACCAAGTCCTGAAAGATTTTAGCAACTACAAAAACTTCCTGATATAAAAGGTGTGAAATCAAAACTGTGTTCCAAGTGCAACTTATATCAATACGGCCTGGAAAATAACAGGAAACACTTGGCTCATTGCCCCCCACGTCCTCTCATATAACATCACCCCGTATTGAAGTGAAGTGCATGATGCTATAAGAAATTGGTAATTTCACGTTCCTGACATAGGGAAACGTAATATGATTCAAGAAACTTGCCCTCCTCCATCTATTTTCTATTCTAAAATGTAGTTTCACATCAACTTGATGACATTTAGTGAGTAGTGATTGAGACTTGAGAGAACTTGAATTGAGAGCCTACATTTGATTGGGAAGCACACTACCTTGAGAAATTCGCACATTATAAGTTCATAGAACCCAACTTACAAATATCTTGTTAGATTTCGTGATGTAGATCTTATGAATAAAAAAAAAATACTCAATTTACTTTCGAATTCAAAGTATAATTTCAAATTATTTTTATATTGTATTTTTATTCTCATTTCAAGTTATAAGTTATTTTACTTCAATGAGGAAATGTATGTCCGGGTCAAAGTCAGTCTTTGCCTTCTTTCCAGCCACAAATGCAACATTTATTTAGAAAGGTGGAATATTTGATGATTTTAAAACCAATAACGCGACAGAGTCTCCATGAGACCATGCGTAAATTACAAATTTTCTTGACTCATATCACGTTTCCCTGTCCCCGAGCTTCACAGTGAAATGTTCGGACAACGACATCTAGGCAAGGGCTGGGCGGTTTCATAAGACAAACGTCAACTTTCTTGGCTCGGGGTAGGGAGGGTGAACACCTTGTAGTGTCTCAAAAATGCCCAATTGAGAAACTTTAATCTCGGCAAATTTGCCGGGTTTCCTCTTCTTTGTATAATGTATTTTGTCTTCCGGTTCAATGAGGCACAATAACAGTCTTATTACTTTATTACCATTCATTTATTTAATGCTTTTAATACACAATACACGACTCAGCTATACTAGATCATCTCAAAGCTCATAGTCAACTGACGACAACAATGGTCAACTCTTGACAACAATAAGAAATAAGAAGAAGAATGTCGCATCTGCAATACATTATTATCACGGCCACTTCTAGTCTGAAGAATGTACAGTATTACCTAAAGAGCGGTAGCTAACATCAGTTCTCACACTATGCTACATTTGTATAATCTAATTGAAGCTTTTTTGATATAATTTTATAAAATTAGGGAAAAAATCTTAATAGTTTTCTTTATATATTTAGATTGAATGCATGAAACTGCAGCACCAATTATGACATTGAAAGTAGTTGATTATCACTAAGCCAGAGATTCTAGAGATCAGGGAATCAGGGAGATCTAGGATCAGGGGATCAGGGATTCTAAGAGATCAGGGAGATGTATAGGCCTACCTGAATCATTTGCATTTTGTGTAGGCCTAATACATATGAACAACTTTGGACTAATCATTAAAGGATGGCATATAGTAGGCCTATTTTCAAGAATGGGTCAAAATACTTTTGATATTTCTATGAAAGGGTCAATGAGAAAAAAAGAAGGAGGAGGCTTCCTACAAGTATGCTCATAGCATTTCAACAATTATTATTATTATCTGCATTATCCTATGATGTATTTATTCATTTTGTTTCTTGCACTGTTGGAGTTTATGATCATTTACCTCCGTAGAATCACCATGCACCATGGCGGGAACTTTTCCCCTAAGAGATAGAGGTTCGTATAAACGTATATATATAAATATATATATTTATATATATATATATATTTATATATATATATATATATATATATATATATATATATATATATATATATATACATATATATATATATATATATATATATATATATATATATATATATATATATATATATATATATATATACGTATATATATATATATATATATATATATATATATATATATATATATATATATATATATATATATATATATATATATATATATATATACATATATAATATGCAACGTATGTTTCTACGGCGAAACTTGTTGATGTGCTTCATGCTATTTTCTTTGATGTATTCACGTTATTTATGCTTTCATGTTCCATGGACCATTTGAACTGTCTCAATTGTGCATAGTGTGTATACAAGCAAGCAAGATAGCAAACAAACATAATATACTCAACCAAACGATTACTAACAAACAAATAGATGAATATATGCAATGAGCAAGACAACTTAAATGCACAGGCCGTACAATCAAACGAACGAACAAACAAACGAGCCTCTACCATGATGATCGCCGCCCCAAAAATCTACACCCGCGCTAGCTAATGGTGTGGGGTAGGGCTGTAGGGGATTTTGGTCGGTCGGAACATTCGTCTTTCGTGGATACAAGTATATTAAATTTGAATGAATATATAACAAAAAATAAATTTGAAAACAAAATATAATAAACAAATACAGAAAAAAAGCAGCAAGTGAATGTTTCAATCCTTAGGCCAATATGAAGCCTTCACGTTTTATTATAACTAACATATAGGGATATATATTTTTGAAATTAATCCGAGACAGCGAGCTTGGCTCAGGTGGGTGGGAGAGGGGAAGGGGACTGGGAGTGGCTTTGGGGTTATGACTATGGAGAAGAGGAAGGATGGATTATATTCAGCTCAAGCTTATATTTATTATTATATATATATACATATTATATATATATATATATATATATATATATATATATATATATATATATATATATATATATATATATATATATATATATATTCATTCTAGTTTTAAGGAAATGAAAGTAAATCTCTGCTACACCTACACGACTCTCTGACGGTTCTCATAAAAGTAAGTTTGCGTTTATATAATATGTTGGTTCAGCATCATCGGGCACAAATGTTCCACTGCCAGGAAAAGGTGAGGAAAGAGGACGGGGTGAGATGGAGGATAGAATTTAAAACGAAGCTACTTAGTTGACACTCACACTTGGATATATTAATTAAGCTTTGGACTAAATCAACCTATTGTATTCTCGTTTTGAATAGAGTATGTGAATTTATCTTTAAGCAAACTGAATCCAGGGGATCAACTGTTGTGAATAGTAACTTCGTGTATACACACAGGGTATTGCAAAACCCAAGTTTAAACATTTAGTTTTGAAATATATAACTTTGATCCATACCAATTTGTATATAGACCTATAAATGCACCAAATTTATATATTCTTTCCACATTCAATCATTTTCAAATGATGCTATCATTAGTTTCAATATTTATATAGTATGCGTTTCATTCAATCTTGCTACCGAAATGGAGGCTGAGTTAATTGTGTCTCTCATCTCTCTAGTCTATAATATTGAAAACAGTAATAATTAAACGTTCAAGTTTTTGAGGTTTGTTACTTATGAGAGAAAATATAGAATCAGGAAATATCTAATTTGATATTCAGTATCAGCTGTTTTACATTCAATTAAATATCAAAGACCTACAATTTAATCTTTCGATTGCATTCTAGAGTGAGACAATTCCAGTTTCAACCGTGAAAGGAATAAATCCTGGAATATGACCAAAGTTTATTTTTTCTAACTGAGAAGCGAGTATACAATGGTGACAAATACATTCAAGCGAATTCGTATATTTTTGTAGTACATGTAAATGATGGAATCTTGCCCAGTGCCCTCATTTAACTTGAAACAGAGAACTGTGCGTACGTGTTAACGTGACGTGACGAAAAGCACGTATTACTGCGATCTCCGGTATCGAACCACCTTATGCGCTCCAGGTCAGACGAATCATGAAAGCTTGTATCAATATTCAGGCCATCATATAATAGAGACGTATATATATATATATATATATATATATATATATATATATATATATATATATATATATATACATATATATATATATATATATATATATATATATATATATATATATATATATATACATATATAAATATATATATATATATATATATATATATATATATATATATATATATATATATATATATATATATATATATATATATATATACATATATATGAATATATATTATTTTTTCGACAAATATCGTCTGCATCTTGTGATGTATTTGTTGATTTTGTGTCTTGTACTTACACATTCTATGATCATTTCTATATGTGAAATCCCCCTGGCGGGAACTGTTTGCTATGAGGATCAAGTTTCTGATCGCTGAGAGAATCGTGTTCGTTGAGCGAAACGGCTGATTAAATAACCGAAAGGAAAATAATAATATCATATATATATATATATATATATATATATATATATATATATATATATATATATATATATATATATATATATATATATATATATATATATATATATATACTTCTATATATATATATATATATATAGCTATATATATATTTATATATATATATATATATATATATATATATATATATATATATATATATATATACATATGATGGCGGAGACTTTGGGGGATTTGATATGTGTTGTCAATAATTTTCACGGTTTTTCCGGTGAGTCGCTGTGATCGGTTCGAGAGCCTGATGATGGGAAGTATAATCTTCCCGAAACGTCGCTACAGTAAAGCAAGCCAAGTAAGTGGAAAAACCGTGAAAACTATTGACAACATATATATATATATATATATATATATATATATATATATATATATATATATATATATATATATATATATATATATATATATATATATATATATATATATATATATATATATATATATATATATATATATATATGTGTACATATATATATATATATATATATATATATATATTTATATATATATATGTATATATATATATTATATATATATATATATATATATATATATATATATATATATATATATATATATATATATATATATATATATATATATATATATATATATATATATATATATATATAAATAAAGAGAGAGAGAGAGAGAGAGAGAGAGAGAGAGAGAGAGAGAGAGAGAGAGAGAGAGAGAGAGATAGAAAGAGACAGAGAAAGTTTGTGTGAAGATTCAGGTCAGAGATTTTTTTCATTGACCATATTACCTAATTTACTCAAATCCCACCTAAGGAAAAAAGGACAGTAACATAATTCCAAACACCCTTTATTATGTTTCAATTTTGAATTATGTGTAACTTATAACTCACGATTTTTTATATCACAGATTAAGTAAAGGTCCATACCAAGAACTATATTTTCACATTTTTTTTCTTATTCCCAATCAAAAGTTGAAACTGTCTCCATAAATAATTTAGGCAATCAATGATAATATACTTGCATGTATATGGCCCATGTGAATCACTTGAGTACTACAATGAGCCTATAAAATTGCCCGAAGTTATCAATCTTTCGGAAAAATCAACCAACCGGTACGTGAGAAATTATTCAAATGTTTCATTATATTATTAATTGTAGTTCGAGAAAATTCAGTGGTTGAACCCATTCACTGATCATAAGAACTATCCAGATGCGGGACAACATACTCTGCGTGGTAGGAGGATCGTGTATTATTCTAAATTTAAGAATTGCGAAAACCACCGACAGAAGAAACATGCATTAATAATAATGATAATAATAATAAAAATATATTTTTATTTTCATTTCCGTTCATCAAGAAAACAAAAGATACATTTATGTTGACAATATCCCGCAAAGATGCTTTATACATCTTGTCTGCAGGTAAATGAAACAGATAATTAATATTAGTATATGATATACCTATACTCATCAACTCGAATCTTCTCGAGTTCACTGAAAATAATAAGGAACTTACAAATCAATATCAAAAAAGTTACAAAATAATAATCAAATGACGAAATAGTCTAATCTAACGTTATCAACCAACGCCTAATACTGCGCGCCTTATTTCAGCCATAAATTTCAAATTAGGTATATTTACAGGCATGTCGTTGAATAAAGTCGCAACTGATATATTTAATAATCTTCTTCCATAGTTATTAATATATGTGGGGACCACACGGACAGTACCCAGACTCTTCTGTTCTAGTCCCATAGCTACGATTTTGATATTCTTTATATTCTTCTAAAAAGTAATTTTGAATCATGATTTTACATTTATAAATTTCCCTAACCGATAAAATATCACAATAAATAAACAGATTTGCACAAAGAACTTGTACCTTTGGAAGGATCATATTGTTTAAAATTGATTTCTGCATATTTATGATTATATTAATATAAGTATCAGCAGCAGTACCCCACACCTGAACTGCATATCTGATTAGGTTCTCCGCTATTGCAGTATATACTGTTTTTAAAGTGGTGAAAGGTAAATATTATCTTGGTTGATACATTTTAAATGAGCACTATCTCAACTTTTTCCGCAATTCTTCAATATGTACATTCCATTTTGATTCTTGAATAACTATCAATATATATACCTGAATATTTAACACACTTTATCATTTTCAAGATATGTGTCACACGTACACAAATGGCTAGTACAAAGATTTTGTTTTTCAAGGCAGATTATTTTATTATTTGTTATTTATTCAATATTAATGCTTGGTTCAAAACAACTTGTTCATACATACAATTGAATCAATCACATGAAAAATAACAATGATAATAATAATATAATAATAATAATGAATTGAAGCAAGACCCACATAAGCCGAAGCCTGTGATGCAACTGTGGAAGATAATTTTAATTTCTCTTGTGGTTTTCTCAGGGGGACGTATATGCATTAATTCAGTTTTTTTTCCAGAGTTTATGACCAATCCTCTGCCATGCGTCCACATAACTATCTTATTAAATTCTTATTGCAATATTGCTTCTGCCTTGTTCAATTCCACGTGCGCCACCATCATAGCTGTGTCGTCAGCATACAAGAATGCTTTGCACTGTCTCAATTGACAATTATTTCAATATATTATTAACATGAATGAAATACAGTGTGAGTTCAAGATCTGAGCCTTGTGGAACTCCAGATTTGAATTCTCATATATTACTCCGTATCTTGTTGACACTGACAATGAGTTTTCTGTTTGTCAAAAATCAAGGAACCAATTATAAGCTGGACCACGAATACCAATATCTTGTAGAGCTTTCATTAGTATATCGTGTCTCAGGGTGTCAAAAGCTCAAGTTATCATAAATTGTTGTTAATCCCAATTGATCGCATTATGATGTTGGAAATGTCAGCTATGTACATGTTGTACAACGTATGTACATTTGTATGCCTTGTTCAAAGCTCTACCCGCAGACTTCATTGCCCCAGCATCAAATGCCGCCACTAACTGCACTGACCTGTCCTTCACTCCTTCTGATCACGACCACCTTCCAGTTTTTAGTACTCGTCATCCTTCGGCCAACACACTTCCAACACTACTTTTCGTTTCTCCTATTCCCACTCTTTCCAATAATACTCTTCAGACATCCTTAAGACGTTACACTCTTAGACATACTTACACACGTGCAGCAAGACTTCCACAAACATCGATCCATAACTTCTCTCACTCTCTGCAATTAAGAAACTTATCACATTCAATCTACAAGCAGAAAGGAAAATATCACAGGAATCTTCTGTGACCCAAGCAAAGCGTTCAAGAGATCATCAATCATACCCTTCTGTTCCGATATCTACGAGGCATTGCTAGCTTGCGGAGTTGTGGCTCAACTCACCCTCACCTCTATGAAAGGTTACAATCCATCTGAATGAATCTACAACCACCCAGGAACGTAGAAACTTTTACTTGAGTGGGGTTGGGAAGCATAATTGTGAATAAAATGGTATTATACATTCATCTATAGTTTCTCGCACGTACAGCGTTTAAGGCAGAGCCTCAACCGACGGAGGCTGACGATTTCAAGCCATTCTATATTGTCCTTTCACCATCTTGGTAGCATATTCAACATAAGTTATCGTTTATTCTGACGAAAGTAAGTCAATTGTGAGGGTGTCAAGGCATATAGAGTGTGTGGGGGGGGGGTAATTCCCCCATATCCCTCCTTGCCGTCCCAAGCTCCTGCAACTCCTCACTGGGCGATTGGGCAAATGTAAGAGACGGTGTATCCCAGGGATCCACACCTGGCCCTTCATTATTTCTAATCTACATCAATAATTTGCCCATCTCAATAATTGTGGCCCACCTCATACTTTTTGTCGACGGGAATAGTGCACCCGTAAAGGCTCGGACCTTCGCTCAGTTCAATATTTTCGAACTCCTCGACAACTGATTCCAAGTGACCCTCTTACATTTAATAGAAGCAATACAAACTTCGTCAACTTCAAAGTAACATCTGTGCCCAAACATTTAAATATTTTCTATCTTGGTTTAGTGATCGACCAGCGACTAAACTGCAACACATGCTGCGAATACATATATCCAAGAAACTCCAGTCAGCTAATTCAACACAATGGCGTGAAAAATATCTAGATGGTTTAGTTTTTTATCTGTCA
>CAXFZR010000491.1:0-5000 GCA_964007535.1 Brachyptera risi
TCATTCTGTACCATTTTGTCGGACTTATAACTCACTGTGCATGAAAATCGACGAAATATCTTCTATAAGGGGTAGTACCTAGAGCCGAAGCCAAAAGCCCGGCAGCCGAAAGCGAATGCAGGTTAAGTTCTGGTATCGCTCTTCTTCTAGGGATGCCCCCCAAAAACGCAAAGGTCTATGAAAACAATATATGCGATCGAACGCAATTTTCGATCGACCGACGAAGCTTGATCGATCGTCGAACCGGTAATGTTGGGTTAGCTGGGCCTCAAACATTTGCCGAGACGAGTATGGTTTCGCGGCAACGCTGCCACTGGCACGCGGTATCGTCGACCACGGTCGGACGAAATGAAAACGCAATGGTCCGAGACTGGGCTCGGTCGGCGGGGATAGTACCTAGAGCCGGAGCCAAAAGCCCGGCAGCCGAAAGCGAATGCAGGTTAAGTTCTGGTATCGCTCTTCTTCTAGGGAAGCCCCCCAAAAACGCAAAGGTCTATGAAACAATATATGCGATCGAACGCAATTTTCGATCGACCGACGAAGCTTGATCGATCGTCGAACCGGTAATGTTGGGTTAGCTTGGCCTCAAACATTTGCCGAGACGAGTATGGTTTCGCGGCAACGCTGCCACTCGCACGCGGTATCGTCGACCACGGTCGGACGAAATGAAAACGCAATGGTCCGAGGCTGGGCTCGGTCGGCGGGGACAGTACCTAGAGCCGGAGCCAAAAGCCCGGCAGCAGAAAGCGAATGCAGGTTAAGTTCTGGTATCGCTCTTCTTCTAGGGAAGCCCCCCCAAAACGCAAAGGTCTATGAAACAATATGTGCGATCGAACGCAATTTTCGATCGACCGACGAAGCTTGATCGATCGTCGAACCGGTAATGTTGGGTTAGCTTGGCCTCAAAACATTTGCCGAGACGAGTATGGTTTCGCGGCAACGCTGCCACTCGCACGCGGTATCGTCGACCACGGTCGGACGAAATGGAAACGCAATGGTCCGAGGCTGGGGCTCGGTCGGCGGGGATAGTACCTAGAGCCGGAGCCAAAAGCCCGGCAGCAGAAAGCGAATGCAGGTTAAGTTCTGGTATCGCTCTTCTTCTAGGGAAACCCCGCGGGAACACGGTGGTCTAGGAACACGGTCGGACGAAATGAAAACGCTATGGTCCGAGGCTGGGCTCGGTCGGCGGGGATAGTACCTAGAGCCGGAGCCAAAAGCCCGGCAGCAGAAAGCGAATGCAGGTTAAGTTCTGGTATCGCTCTTCTTCTAGGGAAACCCCGCGGGGGAACACAGTGGTCTAGGAACACGGTCGGACGAAATGAAAACGCAATGGTCCGAAGCTGGGCTCGGTCGGCGGAGGTAGTACCTAGAGCCGGAGCCAAAAGCCCGGCAGCAGAAAGCGAATGCAGGTTAAGTTCTGGTATCGCTCTTCTTCTAGGGAAACCCCCCGGGAACACAGTGGTCGCAATGCAGTCGCTTGCCCAGTGGACCCCGACATTACTTGGGATAAACGAGAAAGCGAGGTTTCTGTTCGATGCCATAACCTAAAGAGAGTGAGGATATGGCTAGAACCCGGCAATGCCGTGAGCTCCCTGCGAGAGCAGCGTTCACTGGCGGCAAATGGTAGCGAGCAGAGTGTAGGTTCGCCACGAACCGAGCGGAAATGAATATCGAGAGATTGAACCGACATATGTGCTTGCACATACCGAGGAAATGAGAGATTTGACGTACGAAACGCAATTTGAATGCGAGTCGGCCGGGCGCGAGTGGCGTCCGCGGTTTCGACCGCTCGATCATCTGAAAATAGAATAAAATGGGGTCGGCCGGGCGCACGTGGCGTCCGCGGTACCGACCGCAGAGCTGGAGCAAGCTCTCTGGTTGATCCTGCCAGTAGTGATATGCTTGTCCCAAAGATTAAGCCATGCAAGTCTAAGTGCAAGCCAAAAAAATACGGTGAAACCGCGAATGGCTCATTAAATCAGTTATGGTTCCTTAGATATGAGACCTATAGTACGTGGATAACTGTGGTAATTCTAGAGCTAATACATGCAAACAAAGTTCCGACTCGAGAGGGGAAGAACGCTCTTATTAGATCAAAACCAATCGGCGGCGCTTCGGCGTTGGTCGCATTGATTTGGTGACTCTGGATAACCACTAAGCGGATCGCACGGTCTCGCACCGGCGACGCATCTAACAAATGTCTGCCTTATCAACTGTCGATGGTGCGTTCTACGCCTACCATGGTTGTAACGGGTAACGGGGAATCAGGGTTCGATTCCGGAGAGGGAGCCTGAGAAACGGCTACCACATCTAAGGAAGGCAGCAGGCGCGCAAATTACCCACTCCCGGCACGGGGAGGTAGTGACGAAAAATACCGATACGGGACTCATCCGAGGCCTCGTAATCGGAATGGGTGGAACATAAATACATTGACGAGTATCCATTGGAGGGCAAGTCTGGTGCCAGCAGCCGCGGTAATTCCAGCTCCAATAGCGTATATTAAAGTTGTTGCGGTTAAAAAGCTCGTAGTTGGGCGTGTGTCCCACGCCGTCGGTCCATCGCAAGACGATGCGTACCGGCGGTACAAGCAAGTGGGGCATCTTGCCGGTGGCACGCTGGTCCCGTGCGCGCCTCGTCCGCGAAAGCGGCGGAGCGTCTCGGGTTGCCGGTGCCATGTCACTCGCCTCGGCGCTTTTCTATCGGGCGTCTTGGCGGGCCGGCACGTTTACTTTGATCAAATTAGAGTGCTAAAAGCAGGCAGTGACGCCTGAATATTGTATGTACGGAATAATTGAAGATGATCTCGGTTCTATTTTTATTGGTTTTCTGAACCTGAGATAATGATCGATGAAAACGAATGAGGGCATTCGTATCGCGACGTTAGAGGTGAAATTCTTGGATCGTCGCCAGACGGACAGGAGCGAAGGCTTTTGCCAAGTACGTCTTTGTTAATCAAGAACGAAAGTTAGAGGTTCGAAGGCGATCAGATACCGCCCTAGTTCTAACCATAAACGATGTCAACTAGCGATCCGCCGGGGTTCTCTCTCAAAGACTCGGCGGGCAGCTTTCGGGAAACCAAAGTGTTTGGGTTCCGGGGGAAGTATAGTTGCAAAGCTGAAACTTAAAGGAATTGACGGAAGGGCACCACCAGGAGTGGAGCCTGCGGCTTAATTTGACTCAACACGGGAAACCTCACCAGGCCCGGACACTGGAAGGACAGACAGATTGATGGCTCTTTCTAGATTCAGTGGTTGGTGGTGCATGGCCGTTCTTAGTTGGTGGAGCGATTTGTCTGGTTAATTCCGATAACGAACGAGATTCTAGCCTGCTAACTAGTCGCAAAATAACGACATCCTTGGTGCTGTCGGCGACGCGATCAAACTCTTCTTAGAGGGACCGGCGAGCTGAGAGCCGCACGAGATTGAGCAATAACAGGTCTGTGATGCCCTTAGATGTTCTGGGCCGCACGCGCGCTACACTGAAGGCATCAACGTGTGTTTTATCCTTGGCCGAGAGGTCCGGGTAACCCGCTGAAACGCCTTCGTGCTAGGGATTGGGGCTTGCAATTGTTCCCCACGAACGAGGGAATTCCCCGTAAGCGCGAGTCATAAGCTCGCGTTGACTACGTCCCTGCCCTTTGTACACACCGCCCGTCGCTACTACCGATTGAATGATTTGGCGAGGTCTTTGGACTGTCGCATGACGGCGCACGCAAGTGCCCGTCGATGTCGATGGGAAGCTGATCGAGCTTGGTTATTTAGAGGAAGTAAAAGTCGTAACAAGGTTTCCGTAGGTGAACCTGCGGAAGGATCATTGTTTTTCGAATCATTTCGAAAAGACCCATCGATCGAACCTCGAAAGATGGTAAATATCGGACAGCAATAATATTGTTGTCCGGTCGCGTTGACTCGGCGGGCGCAAGTGGCGACTCGGCCGGGAACGCAAAACCCGTTCGTCGGGTTCTCGTCGAAATCTCTCTGGCGATTTCGAATGGTGCAACAATAGCGAACGTTGGGAGACCAACTTTGTGGGACCCGCCTGTGGACAAGCTCGCGCGTGCTCTGCGGCCTGGCGCTCTCGGATATTCGGAGCAGGGACGATCGCATCAGTATCCCGTCGCTGATCGACCCCCTGTAGACCGTACAATAAATCCCCGACGCCAGATGTCGTCTAGATCTCGCACACTAGACCCGGCCGTGGACCATTGGCGGCCTGGCGCCCTCGGATAATAATCGGAGCAGGGACCATCGCATCAGCCCCGCTGATCGACCCTGTAGACCGTACACACATATATATATCCCTGACGCCAGATGTCGTCATCTCGCACCAACATTCGGCTGTGGACAAGCTCGCGCGTTTTGCGGCCTGGCGCCCTCGGCGGATTAATCATCGGAGCAGGGGACTGATCGACCCTGTAGACCGTACAGAAATCCCCGACGACGCCAGATGCCGTCATCTCTCGCACTAGACCCGCCGTTGTAAAGCATGTGCCGAGTGCACGTTAAACCAAATACTCTATAAATATCTATTTCGATAATGGCGGTCGTCGGGCGAAAGCCCGGCGGTCGCGGTAAAAACATGCAAAAACGCATCACCCTGAACGGTGGATCACTTGGCTTGTGGGTCGATGAAGAACGCAGCAAATGGCGCGTCAAAGTGTGAACTGCAAGACACATGAACATTGACGTTTCGAACGCACATTGCGGTCCTTGAGATAATCTCCTGGACCACGCCTGACTGAGGGTCGTTCACATACATATGACGACAAAACATGCGCTCGCGCGTGCGGCCGCGCCAACCGGATAGCCCGGTTGTTGCCGGTGTATTGAGGGTGTCGTCCCACCATCGAACTGGTAACACACAGTCGAAGGGGGACGTCCCTCTAAGAATGGGTCACGTACCGCCAGAGTGCGGCGAGTTCGGGCAAGCGTGTCCGTGCGAGCGTGGTGATCCTTGACCGGATCGACAGCCACGCTTCGCCCGGCCGCAGATAACCCCGG
>CAXFZR010000491.1:10000-25000 GCA_964007535.1 Brachyptera risi
TGGTTGTTGCAAAACACCACGTATGTCGAACGCCATCACATCGTTTGTCCGAAGCTTGACCGAAGATTCGCATTTCATTCTAAGCATCACCCAGTGGAACAAAGGCCCTGGGGGCCTGAATGAAGTGTTTATCCTAGGAAGGGGGAACGGGCAGCGGTGGAGACACTGCGTGTATTTTTTTACACACCCAAGCGTCGTTATGCACTCACGTTTTCCGGGCCACACCGATCTTGGCCGTACACTTGACCAAAACGAACGAAACCGTAGATCAGAGGTAGGTAGGTAGGTAGCTGATACTGTGGGCAGGCAGACGTGCAAACAAGTTTTAGGCTGGGCGAGCAGCTAGCGGGATGGATCGAGCAGGCAGGGACTCTAGTTTTGTTCAAATTTCTCGAGACGAGCTCGACGCTGGGCCATTCGATCTGACCCGAGTGCCGACGAAAATTCAATCGGGGACTCTAGTTTATCAAAACAAGCTCTGAGGTGTGTAGAGAGTTCATTCCTGGCATATCTGATTCTATTCACTCTTCCAATCCGAACCGATCCTAGTCAAGTTCCTCACGACCCTCTAGACATCAAACCACACCGGAGTGATGTCTAGAGGGCCGTGCTCCGAAAATTTTTTTCTCATAGTGCTCTTCATATGGGAATTTAACATTGAAAAGTTCTTATAGTGCTCTTTCACATTATTTTCTCATAGTGCTCTTCGGTTTCGGGAATTTAACATTGGAAATTTCTCATAGTGCTCGTACGACATTTTTTTCTAACAGTGCTCTTCGACTCCGAGACTGTTCGATCGGCCTTATGGGAATTTAACATTGAAAAGTTCTTATAGTGCTCGTACGACATTTTTTTCTAACAGTGCTCTTACAACCTTATTTTCTCATCTCCGAGACTGTTCGATCGGCCTTATGGGAATTTAACATTGAAAAGTTCTTATAGTGCTCGTACGACATTTTTTTCTAACAGTGCTCTTACAACCTTATTTTCTCATCTCCGAGACTGTTCGATCGGCCTTATGGGAATTTAACATTGAAAAGTTCTTATAGTGCTCGTACGACATTTTTTTCTAACAGTGCTCTTACAACCTTATTTTCTCATCTCCGAGACTGTTCGATCGGCCTTATGGGAATTTAACATTGAAAAGTTCTTATAGTGCTCGTACGACATTATTTTCTCATAGTGCTCTTCGGTTTTGGGACTTGTCTTTTTTCGATCGGTCTTATGAGAATTTAACATTGAAAGGTTCTTATAGTGCTCTTACGACATTATTCTCTCATAGTGCTCTTCGGCTTCGGGACTTGTCGAATTTCGATCGTGTTTTGGTCTTGTGGGAATTTAACATGGAAAACAACTTATAATTGATGTGTAAGTCGCATATATGCAACGTCCGCGCCGGAGACAAGCCGACGGTTCGACTCATCGCCGAGTCACATATGTGCGACTTTCCCCCCGGGTTAATGCGACTTTGTTGTCATTTTTTCGGGGTCTCAACGGCGTTCCGTAATGATTACCAAGGTTTATTGGTGCCGGCGTTTTTCTCTCGAAAATACGGAAAGACAAGCGTATGGCTTATCTCGATGAAGTCGCACATTGGCGACGCCCACGGGACTTGTTTGTTTTCACTCGATATGAGACTCTGTCATAGAATCGACAAGAGGAGTGCCAGAAAGACGAGTGTTCGACTCCCGGGACGGTGACGAGCTCTTCTCGCGGTTCACGCTCGACATGATCGAAAAGAAAGTCATTCAGGGTGTAATGACGACCGAAAATCGAATCCACGTAGGAGAACGAGCGATTGTACATGCTCGACACGAATGAACCATCATGCAACTTGGTCTCAAACTAAGAAATGATCACTAATGTATTATTCCTGATGACTTACGAATAATTGTGAAACATTCATCTTCATACACTTCTGATCCGATGATGCACGACATTCGTCGTCAGTCGAACTCGTGATGAAGATCGGGGTAGTGTATGCTAAAGGCACCCCGGTCTGTTTTCCAAATCGAAAAGAAAAATTGACGAATCCAGTTGAAGATTCGTTTATGAATAACTCGTGAACCGTTCGTTTGAACGATAATCTACAAGAACAAGTTCATGACTGCTTTCTCGATGTGATTACGAATATTGTATCCAATCGAACATCTAACGAGATAAGTGAAAGTCATTCAGGGTGTAATGACGACCGAAAATCGAATCCACGTAGGAGAACGAGCGTTTGTGCATGCTCGACACGAATGAACCATCATGCAACTTGGTCTCAAACTAAGAAATGATCCCTAATGTATTATTCCTGATGACTTACGAATAATTGTGAAACTTTCATCTTCATACACTTCTGATCCGATGATGCAAGACATTTATCGTCAGTCGAACTCGTGATGAAGATCGGGGTAGTGTATGCGAAAAGCACCCCGGTATGTTTTCCAAATCGAAAAGAAAAAATAACAAATCCAGTTGAAGATTCGTTTATGAATAACTCGTAAACCGTTCGTTTGAACGATAATCTACAGGAACAAGTTCATGATTGCTTTCTCGATGTGATTACGAATCTTCCATTCAATCGAACATCCAACGAGATAATTGATGTGTTTTCATCAAAGTTGCATATGGCCGAGACTGTTCGATCGGCCTTATGGGAATTTAACATTGAAAAGTTCTTATAGTGCTCGTACGACATTTTTTTCTAACAGTGCTCTTACAACCTTATTTTCTCATCTCCGAGACTGTTCGATCGGCCTTATGGGAATTTAACATTGAAAAGTTCTCATAGTGCTCGTACGACATTTTTTTCTAACAGTGCTCTTACAACCTCAATTTCTCATCTCCGAGACTGTTCGATCGGCCTTATGGGAATTTAACATTGAAAAGTTCTCATAGTGCTCGTACGACATTTTTTTCTAACAGTGCTCTTGCAACCTTATTTTCTCATCTCCGAGACTGTTCGATCGGCCTTATGGGAATTTAACATTGAAAAGTTCTTATAGTGCTCGTACGACATTTTTTTCTAACAGTGCTCTTCGGCTTCGGGACTTGGCGTTTTTCGATCAGTCTTATGAGAATTTAACATTGAATAGTTCTTATAGTGCTCTTTCACATTATTTTTTCGATCGGTCTTATGAGAATTTAACATTGGAAATTTCTCATAGTGCTCTTACAACCTTATTTTCTCATCTCCGAGACTGTTCGATCGGCCTTATGGGAATTTAACATTGAAAAGTTCTTATAGTGCTCGTACGACATTTTTTTCTAACAGTGCTCTTACAACCTTAATTTCTCATCTCCGAGACTGTTCGATCGGCCTTATGGGAATTTAACATTGAAAAGTTCTTATAGTGCTCGTACGACATTTTTTTCTAACAGTGCTCTTACAACCTTATTTTCTCATCTCCGAGACTGTTCGATCGGCCTTATGGGAATTTAACATTGAAAAGTTCTTATAGTGCTCGTACGACATTTTTTCCTAACAGTGCTCTTCGGCTTCGGGACTTGGCGTTTTTCGATCAGTCTTATGAGAATTTAACATTGAATAGTTGTTATAGTGCTCTTGCACATTATTTTCTCATAGTGCTCGTCGCTTTCGGGACTTGTGATTTTTCGATCGGTCTTATGGCAATTTAACATTGGAAATTTCTTATAGTGCTTTTACGACATATTTTTCTAACAGTGCTCTTGGGCTTCGGTACTTGGTGTTTTTCGATCGGTCTTATGAGAATTTAACATTGGAGATTTCTCATAGTGCTCTTACAACCTTATTTTCTCATCTCCGAGACTGTTCGATCGGCCTTATGGGAATTTAACATTGAAAAGTTCTTATAGTGCTCGTACGACATTTTTTTCTAACAGTGCTCTTACAACCTTAATTTCTCATCTCCGAGACTGTTCGATCGGCCTTATGGGAATTTAACATTGAAAAGTTCTTATAGTGCTCGTACGACATTTTTTTCTAACAGTGCTCTTACAACCTCAATTTCTCATCTCCGAGACTGTTCGATCGGCCTTATGGGAATTTAACATTGAAAAGTTCTTATAGTGCTCGTACGACATTTTTTTCTAACAGTGCTCTTACAACCTCAATTTCTCATCTCCGAGACTGTTCGATCGGCCTTATGGGAATTTAACATTGAAAAGTTCTCATAGTGCTCGTACGACATTTTTTTCTAACAGTGCTCTTACAACCTTATTTTCTCATCTCCGAGACTGTTCGATCGGCCTTATGGGAATTTAACATTGAAAAGTTCTTATAGTGCTCGTACGACATTTTTTTCTAACAGTGCTCTTACAACCTCAATTTCTCATCTCCGAGACTGTTCGATCGGCCTTATGGGAATTTAACATTGAAAAGTTCTTATAGTGCTCGTACGACATTTTTTTCTAACAGTGCTCTTACAACCTTATTTTCTCATCTCCGAGACTGTTCGATCGGCCTTATGGGAATTTAACATTGAAAAGTTCTTATAGTGCTCGTACGACATTTTTTTCTAACAGTGCTCTTACAACCTCAATTTCTCATCTCCGAGACTGTTCGATCGGCCTTATGGGAATTTAACATTGAAAAGTTCTCATAGTGCTCGTACGACATTTTTTTCTAACAGTGCTCTTACAACCTTATTTTCTCATCTCCGAGACTGTTCGATCGGCCTTATGGGAATTTAACATTGAAAAGTTCTTATAGTGCTCGTACGACATTTTTTTCTAACAGTGCTCTTACAACCTCAATTTCTCATCTCCTAGACTGTTCGATCGGCCTTATGGGAATTTAACATTGAAAAGTTCTCATAGTGCTCGTACGACATTTTTTTCTAACAGTGCTCTTACAACCTTATTTTCTCATCTCCGAGACTGTTCGATCGGCCTTATGGGAATTTAACATTGAAAAGTTCTTATAGTGCTCGTACGACATTTTTTTCTAACAGTGCTCTTCGGCTTCGGGACTTGGCGTTTTTCGATCAGTCTTATGAGAATTTAACATTGAATAGTTCTTATAGTGCTCTTTCACATTATTTTTTCGATCGGTCTTATGAGAATTTAACATTGGAAATTTCTCATAGTGCTCTTACAACCTTAATTTCTCATCTCCGAGACTGTTCGATCGGCCTTATGGGAATTTAACATTGAAAAGTTCTTATAGTGCTCGTACGACATTTTTTTCTAACAGTGCTCTTCGGCTTCGGGACTTGGCGTTTTTCGATCAGTCTTATGAGAATTTAACATTGGAAATTTCTCATAGTGCTCTTACAACCTTATTTTCTCATCTCCGAGACTGTTCGATCGGCCTTATGGGAATTTAACATTGAAAAGTTCTTATAGTGCTCGTACGACATTTTTTTCTAACAGTGCTCTTCGGCTTCGGGACTTGGCGTTTTTCGATCAGTCTTATGAGAATTTAACATTGGAAATTTCTCATAGTGCTCTTACAACCTTATTTTCTCATCTCCGAGACTGTTCGATCGGCCTTATGGGAATTTAACATTGAAAAGTTCTTATAGTGCTCGTACGACATTTTTTTCTAACAGTGCTCTTCGGCTTCGGGACTTGACGTTTTTCGATCAGTCTTATGAGAATTCAACATTGAATAGTTTCGGCTTCGGTACTTGGCGTTTTTCGATCTTCATACACTTCTGATCCGATGTTGCACGACATTTATCGTCAGTCGAACTCGTGATGAAGATCGGGGTAGTGTATGCGAAAAGCACCCCGGTATGTTTTCCAAATCGAATAGAAAAATTAACAAATCCAGTTGAAGATTCGTTTATGAATAACTCGTAAACCGTTCGTTTGAACGATAATCTACAAGAACAAGTTCATGATTGCTTTCTCGATGTGATTACGAATCTTCCATTTAATCGAACATCCAACGAGATAATTGATGTGTTTTCATGAAAGTTGCATATCGCCGAGACTGTTCGATCGGCCTTATGGGAATTTAACATTGAAAAGTTCTTATAGTGCTCGTACGACATTTTTTTCCAACAGTGCTCTTGGGCTTCGGTACTTGGTGTTTTCCGATCGGTCTTATGAGAATTTAACATTGGAAATTTCTCATAGTGCTCTCTACGACATTAGTTTCTCATGGTGCTCTTCGACTCCGAGACTGTTCGATCGGCCTTATGGGAATTTAACATTGAAAAGTTCTTATAGTGCTCGAACGACATTTTTTTTTGTGGGAATTCAACATGGAAGACAACTTATAATTGATGTGTAAGTCGCATATATGCAACGTCCGCGCCGGAGACAAGCCGACGGTTTGACTCATCGCCGAGTCGCCAATGTGCGACTTTCCCCCCGGGTTAGTGCGACGTTTTTATCATTTTTTCGGGGTCTCAACGGCGTTCCGTAATGATCACCAAGGTTTATTGGTGCCGGCGTTTTTCTCTCGAAAATACAGAAAGACAAGCGTATGGCTTATCTCGATGAAGTCGCACATTGGCGACGCCCACGGGACTTGTGTTTGTTTTCACTCGATATGAGACTCTGTCATAGAATCGACAAGAAGGGTGCCAGAAAGACGAGTGTTCGACTCCCGGGCCAGTGACGAGCTTTCCTCACGAAGCAAGTGCGCTAACGACTCGGCCACTGTGCCGGTGGCCCACCGCTTGGGTGGTGAAAAAAGTGATCGAGACGCGTGGCCGAGAGTGGTAACACTCTGAACCGTCATTCGGGAGACCGGGGTTCGATTCCCGCCATGGTCGACCATTCTGACAGGGGTTTTTCGTGGTTATTCATCATCATTCACCGACGCCAATAGATCGTAGCCATCGGTATGGTGCGTCGTTGAAACGTCGTGAAAATGTTACCTTTTTGCTGAAACCCACGTTGCCAATGTCATGTGAGAAAGAAAAAAAAATCGAAATTTCCGAAAAAAAAATTGAAAAAAACCAAAAAAATGAAAATAAAAATAAAAATTGTCCCATCGAGTTTTTTTTCGGTTTAGTTTTGCGGAAAAATGTTCTGTGAGAGAAAAAAAAAAATCAAAATTTTTTTGGGGAAAATTTGGAAAAAAAAAAATTTGGAAAAAAAAAAAAGGACTCTGCCAAAATTTGGACTTGGGGTTAGGTTGGTAGAGCACTGTTAGCCCTAAGGTTGGTCGAGCACTATGATTTTAGAAAAGTCGAAAACTGTCCAAAAGTCGAAATGCCGGTCGATGGGCACTTCTGTACCATTTTGTCGGACTTATAACCAACTGTGCTCGTTTCCCAGGCTGGAGCTCAGCTCGAGTCCGAGGGCCAAATAATGGCGGTGAAATTTTCATTCTGTACCATTTTGTCGGACTTATAACTCACTGTGCATGAAAATCGACGAAATATCTTCTATAAGGGGTAGTACCTAGAGCCGAAGCCAAAAGCCCGGCAGCCGAAAGCGAATGCAGGTTAAGTTCTGGTATCGCTCTTCTTCTAGGGATGCCCCCCAAAAACGCAAAGGTCTATGAAACAATATATGCGATCGAACGCAATTTTCGATCGACCGACGAAGCTTGATCGATCGTCGAACCGGTAATGTTGGGTTAGCTGGGCCTCAAACATTTGCCGAGACGAGTATGGTTTCGCGGCAACGCTGCCACTGGCACGCGGTATCGTCGACCACGGTCGGACGAAATGAAAACGCAATGGTCCGAGACTGGGCTCGGTCGGCGGGGATAGTACCTAGAGCCGGAGCCAAAAGCCCGGCAGCCGAAAGCGAATGCAGGTTAAGTTCTGGTATCGCTCTTCTTCTAGGGAAGCCCCCCAAAAACGCAAAGGTCTATGAAACAATATATGCGATCGAACGCAATTTTCGATCGACCGACGAAGCTTGATCGATCGTCGAACCGGTAATGTTGGGTTAGCTTGGCCTCAAACATTTGCCGAGACGAGTATGGTTTCGCGGCAACGCTGCCACTCGCACGCGGTATCGTCGACCACGGTCGGACGAAATGAAAACGCAATGGTCCGAGGCTGGGCTCGGTCGGCGGGGACAGTACCTAGAGCCGGAGCCAAAAGCCCGGCAGCAGAAAGCGAATGCAGGTTAAGTTCTGGTATCGCTCTTCTTCTAGGGAAGCCCCCCCAAAACGCAAAGGTCTATGAAACAATATGTGCGATCGAACGCAATTTTCGATCGACCGACGAAGCTTGATCGATCGTCGAACCGGTAATGTTGGGTTAGCTTGGCCTCAAACATTTGCCGAGACGAGTATGGTTTCGCGGCAACGCTGCCACTCGCACGCGGTATCGTCGACCACGGTCGGACGAAATGGAAACGCAATGGTCCGAGGCTGGGCTCGGTCGGCGGGGATAGTACCTAGAGCCGGAGCCAAAAGCCCGGCAGCAGAAAGCGAATGCAGGTTAAGTTCTGGTATCGCTCTTCTTCTAGGGAAACCCCGCGGGAACACGGTGGTCTAGGAACACGGTCGGACGAAATGAAAACGCTATGGTCCGAGGCTGGGCTCGGTCGGCGGGGATAGTACCTAGAGCCGGAGCCAAAAGCCCGGCAGCAGAAAGCGAATGCAGGTTAAGTTCTGGTATCGCTCTTCTTCTAGGGAAACCCCGCGGGGGAACACAGTGGTCTAGGAACACGGTCGGACGAAATGAAAACGCAATGGTCCGAAGCTGGGCTCGGTCGGCGGAGGTAGTACCTAGAGCCGGAGCCAAAAGCCCGGCAGCAGAAAGCGAATGCAGGTTAAGTTCTGGTATCGCTCTTCTTCTAGGGAAACCCCCCGGGAACACAGTGGTCGCAATGCAGTCGCTTGCCCAGTGGACCCCGACATTACTTGGGATAAACGAGAAAGCGAGGTTTCTGTTCGATGCCATAACCTAAAGAGAGTGAGGATATGGCTAGAACCCGGCAATGCCGTGAGCTCCCTGCGAGAGCAGCGTTCACTGGCGGCAAATGGTAGCGAGCAGAGTGTAGGTTCGCCACGAACCGAGCGGAAATGAATATCGAGAGATTGAACCGACATATGTGCTTGCACATACCGAGGAAATGAGAGATTTGACGTACGAAACGCAATTTGAATGCGAGTCGGCCGGGCGCGAGTGGCGTCCGCGGTTTCGACCGCTCGATCATCTGAAAATAGAATAAAATGGGGTCGGCCGGGCGCACGTGGCGTCCGCGGTACCGACCGCAGAGCTGGAGCAAGCTCTCTGGTTGATCCTGCCAGTAGTGATATGCTTGTCCCAAAGATTAAGCCATGCAAGTCTAAGTGCAAGCCAAAAAATACGGTGAAACCGCGAATGGCTCATTAAATCAGTTATGGTTCCTTAGATATGAGACCTATAGTACGTGGATAACTGTGGTAATTCTAGAGCTAATACATGCAAACAAAGTTCCGACTCGAGAGGGGAAGAACGCTCTTATTAGATCAAAACCAATCGGCGGCGCTTCGGCGTTGGTCGCATTGATTTGGTGACTCTGGATAACCACTAAGCGGATCGCACGGTCTCGCACCGGCGACGCATCTAACAAATGTCTGCCTTATCAACTGTCGATGGTGCGTTCTACGCCTACCATGGTTGTAACGGGTAACGGGGAATCAGGGTTCGATTCCGGAGAGGGAGCCTGAGAAACGGCTACCACATCTAAGGAAGGCAGCAGGCGCGCAAATTACCCACTCCCGGCACGGGGAGGTAGTGACGAAAAATACCGATACGGGACTCATCCGAGGCCTCGTAATCGGAATGGGTGGAACATAAATACATTGACGAGTATCCATTGGAGGGCAAGTCTGGTGCCAGCAGCCGCGGTAATTCCAGCTCCAATAGCGTATATTAAAGTTGTTGCGGTTAAAAAGCTCGTAGTTGGGCGTGTGTCCCACGCCGTCGGTCCATCGCAAGACGATGCGTACCGGCGGTACAAGCAAGTGGGGCATCTTGCCGGTGGCACGCTGGTCCCGTGCGCGCCTCGTCCGCGAAAGCGGCGGAGCGTCTCGGGTTGCCGGTGCCATGTCACTCGCCTCGGCGCTTTTCTATCGGGCGTCTTGGCGGGCCGGCACGTTTACTTTGATCAAATTAGAGTGCTAAAAGCAGGCAGTGACGCCTGAATATTGTATGTACGGAATAATTGAAGATGATCTCGGTTCTATTTTTATTGGTTTTCTGAACCTGAGATAATGATCGATGAAAACGAATGAGGGCATTCGTATCGCGACGTTAGAGGTGAAATTCTTGGATCGTCGCCAGACGGACAGGAGCGAAGGCTTTTGCCAAGTACGTCTTTGTTAATCAAGAACGAAAGTTAGAGGTTCGAAGGCGATCAGATACCGCCCTAGTTCTAACCATAAACGATGTCAACTAGCGATCCGCCGGGGTTCTCTCTCAAAGACTCGGCGGGCAGCTTTCGGGAAACCAAAGTGTTTGGGTTCCGGGGGAAGTATAGTTGCAAAGCTGAAACTTAAAGGAATTGACGGAAGGGCACCACCAGGAGTGGAGCCTGCGGCTTAATTTGACTCAACACGGGAAACCTCACCAGGCCCGGACACTGGAAGGACAGACAGATTGATGGCTCTTTCTAGATTCAGTGGTTGGTGGTGCATGGCCGTTCTTAGTTGGTGGAGCGATTTGTCTGGTTAATTCCGATAACGAACGAGATTCTAGCCTGCTAACTAGTCGCAAAAATAACGACATCCTTGGTGCTGTCGGCGACGCGATCAAACTCTTCTTAGAGGGACCGGCGAGCTGAGAGCCGCACGAGATTGAGCAATAACAGGTCTGTGATGCCCTTAGATGTTCTGGGCCGCACGCGCGCTACACTGAAGGCATCAACGTGTGTTTTATCCTTGGCCGAGAGGTCCGGGTAACCCGCTGAAACGCCTTCGTGCTAGGGATTGGGGCTTGCAATTGTTCCCCACGAACGAGGAATTCCCCGTAAGCGCGAGTCATAAGCTCGCGTTGACTACGTCCCTGCCCTTTGTACACACCGCCCGTCGCTACTACCGATTGAATGATTTGGCGAGGTCTTTGGACTGTCGCATGACGGCGCACGCAAGTGCCCGTCGATGTCGATGGGAAGCTGATCGAGCTTGGTTATTTAGAGGAAGTAAAAGTCGTAACAAGGTTTCCGTAGGTGAACCTGCGGAAGGATCATTGTTTTTCGAATCATTTCGAAAAGACCCATCGATCGAACCTCGAAAGATGGTAAATATCGGACAGCAATAATATTGTTGTCCGGTCGCGTTGACTCGGCGGGCGCAAGTGGCGACTCGGCCGGGAACGCAAAACCCGTTCGTCGGGTTCTCGTCGAAATCTCTCTGGCGATTTCGAATGGTGCAACAATAGCGAACGTTGGGAGACCAACTTTGTGGGACCCGCCTGTGGACAAGCTCGCGCGTGCTCTGCGGCCTGGCGCTCTCGGATATTCGGAGCAGGGACGATCGCATCAGTATCCCGTCGCTGATCGACCCCCTGTAGACCGTACAATAAATCCCCGACGCCAGATGTCGTCTAGATCTCGCACACTAGACCCGGCCGTGGACCATTGGCGGCCTGGCGCCCTCGGATAATAATCGGAGCAGGGACCATCGCATCAGCCCCGCTGATCGACCCTGTAGACCGTACACACATATATATATCCCTGACGCCAGATGTCGTCATCTCGCACCAACATTCGGCTGTGGACAAGCTCGCGCGTTTTGCGGCCTGGCGCCCTCGGCGGATTAATCATCGGAGCAGGGGACTGATCGACCCTGTAGACCGTACAGAAATCCCCGACGACGCCAGATGCCGTCATCTCTCGCACTAGACCCGCCGTTGTAAAGCATGTGCCGAGTGCACGTTAAACCAAATACTCTATAAATATCTATTTCGATAATGGCGGTCGTCGGGCGAAAGCCCGGCGGTCGCGGTAAAAACATGCAAAAACGCATCACCCTGAACGGTGGATCACTTGGCTTGTGGGTCGATGAAGAACGCAGCAAATGGCGCGTCAAAGTGTGAACTGCAAGACACATGAACATTGACGTTTCGAACGCACATTGCGGTCCTTGAGATAATCTCCTGGACCACGCCTGACTGAGGGTCGTTCACATACATATGACGACAAAACATGCGCTCGCGCGTGCGGCCGCGCCAACCGGATAGCCCGGTTGTTGCCGGTGTATTGAGGGTGTCGTCCCACCATCGAACTGGTAACACACAGTCGAAGGGGGACGTCCCTCTAAGAATGGGTCACGTACCGCCAGAGTGCGGCGAGTTCGGGCAAGCGTGTCCGTGCGAGCGTGGTGATCCTTGACCGGATCGACAGCCACGCTTCGCCCGGCCGCAGATAACCCCGGGCTCGTTTGTGCGAGTTGCGTACACGATGAGCGACCATACATATAACTCATAATAGACGACCTCAGTTCAGGTGAGATCACCCGCTGAATTTAAGCATATTAATAAGCGGAGGAAAAGAAACTAACTAGGATTCCCTTAGTAGCTGCGAGCGAACAGGGAAGAGCCCAGCACTGAATCCCACGCGCTACGATCGCGTAGGGAAATGTAGTGTGCGGGAGGATCCGATCATCTCGCGCGAGTGCACCAGTCAAAGTCCATCTTGAAAGTGGCCACAACCCGTAGAGGGTGCCAGGCCCGTAGGACGGTGTCCATCTCGCGCGAAAGGATCTCTCCCTAGAGTCGGGTTGCTTGAGAGTGCAGCTCTAAGTGGGTGGTAAACTCCATCTAAGGCTAAATATGACCACAAGACCGATAGCGAACAAGTACCGTGAGGGAAAGTTGAAAAGAACTTTGAAGAGAGAGTTCAAGAGTACGTGAAACCGTTCGGGGGTAAACGGACGAAAGCTGGAAAATCGAATCGGGAGATTCAATCTCGCCGGGTGGCGTTGAGAGATGGCCGCCGATGAGGCACCTGCGCCCGCGCGCAACGTCTGTACATATATTTATTGTTGTGCCGGGCAGCGTTTACTTTATTCCTAGTGTCTCACGGTGCGTGCTACCGCTCTCGCCACATGACGAGTTGTACTTCTCCCGTTGTAGTACGCCGCTACCCGTTGGTCGCTGGTCCAAGGCCCGCCGAGGAGCCGTCTTAAAGGTCGTCGGGCCCAGCCCGATGCACCCGGCAGACGACCGTGCGGTGTCCCGGCCAGCTCGGCCGACGGTATCAGAGCGATTCGAAAAGAACTCCGACCATGGAGCGGACCCGTTCGCGGGCCACGTATCGCGTGCGCGGCGCTCTAACCAGCGCATTGCCCGACCCGTCTTGAAACACGGACCAAGGAGTCTAACATGTGCGCGAGTCATTGGGACCGTACTAAACCTATAGGCGTAATGAAAGTGAATGCCGGTCACTTCGGTGGCCGGCTAGGGGGAAGATGCCCGACGTCCCTGGCGGCGCTTGGGCCGCACTCCCGGGGTGTCTCTTGGTCCTCGGACTCGGCAGGCGCACCCAGAGCGTACACGTTGGGACCCGAAAGATGGTGAACTATGCCTGGTCAGGTCGAAGTCAGGGGAAACCCTGATGGAGGACCGTAGCGATTCTGACGTGCAAATCGATCGTCAGAACTGGGTATAGGGGCGAAAGACTAATCGAACCATCTAGTAGCTGGTTCCCTCCGAAGTTTCTCTCAGGATAGCTGGCACTCGGAGTATATCGTGCCCGGAATGCCGGGCGCGCGGACCAGTCTCATCTGGTAAAGCGAATGATTAGAGGCATTGGGGTCGAAACGACCTCAACCTATTCTCAAACTTTAAATGGGTGAGACATTCGACTTGCTTGATTGCTTATTGTCGTTGAAGTCGAACCATATATTAGGGATGAACGAGTGCCAAGTGGGCCAATTTTGGTAAGCAGAACTGGTGCTGTGGGATGAACCAAACGTCGAGTTAAGGCGCCTAAATCGATGCTCATGGGATACCATGAAAGGAGTTGGTTGTTCAAGACAACGGGACGGTGGCCATGGAAGTTGGAATCCGCTAAGGAGTGTGTAACAACTCACCTGTCGAAGCAACCAGCCCTGAAAATGGATGGCGCTCAAGCATCGTGCCTATACTCGACCGTCACCGGCAATGGCGACGCGACCGCGAGGCCGCGCGCCGAGAAGCCGTGACGAGTAGGAGGGTCGCGACGGTGAGCGCAGAAGTGTCGGTCGTGAGACCGCATGGAGCCGCCGTCGGCGCAGATCTTGGTGGTAGTAGCAAATACACTAGCGAGGCCCTGGTGGACTGATGTGGAGAAGGGTTTCGTGTGAACAGCGGTTGCACACGAGTGAGTCGATCCTAAGCCCCAGGAGAAATCCGATGCTGATGGTTGTCGTTCTATGATTTGTGATCGTCACTAGCAAATCGACACCGTCGGGCGAAAGGGAATCCTGTTCAGATTCAGGAACCCGGCCGCGGAACCGACCAATGCGGGCCAACCCGTTGCAAGACGGAACTCGACGGGGTAACCCAACAGGACCCGGAGACGCCGTCGGGTGATCGGGGCAGAGTTTTCTGTTCTGTATGAGCGTTCGAGTTCCCTGGAATCGCCTAGCGCGGAGATAGGGTTTGGAACGCGAAGAGCATCGCCCTCGCGGCGGTGTCCCGATCTACCCCTCGGACCTTGAAAATCCGGGTGAGGGCCACGTGGAGGTGTCGCGCCGGTTCGTACCCATATCCGCAGCAGGTCTCCAAGGTGAGGAGCCTCTAGTTGGTAGAATAATGTAGGTAAGGGAAGTCGGCAAATCGGATCCGTAACTTCGGAATAAGGATTGGCTCTGAGGAGCGGGGTGAGTCGCGGCTCGGTGACTGAAGCCTGTGCATGGTCAGAGTGCCGGGCCTGGGAGAGGGCTGCCCTCGTCGGGCACGTCCGATCCCGGTCCCCGCGCCCCCTTGGCCACCGGTGGACGGACCGAGATCGGTGCGGGCGATACAACGGTGCGGTTCTGGGCTTCTGCCCGGGTCGGGCCGTCGTCCGTGCGGCGACCTCCGAAAAACGTTCAACTCAGAACTGGCACGGACAAGGGGAATCCGACTGTCTAATTAAAACAAAGCATTGCGATGGCGTTAACAATGTGTTGACGCAATGTGATTTCTGCCCAGTGCTCAG
>CAXFZR010000492.1:0-10000 GCA_964007535.1 Brachyptera risi
ATATATATATATATATATATATCTATATCTATATATCCATATATATATATATTTATATATATATATATATATATATATATATATATATATATATATATATATATTTATATATATATATATATATATATATATATATATATATATATATATATATATATATATGTATATATATATATATATATATATATATATATATATATATATATATATATATATATATATATATATATATATATATATATATATATATATATATGTATGTATATTTATATGTATGTATATATATATATATATATATATATATATATATATATATATATATATATATATATATATATATATATATATATATATATATATATATATATATATATATATATATATATATATATATATATATATATATATATATATATATATATATATATATATATATATATATATATATATATATATATATATATATATATATATATATATATATATATATATATATATATATATATATATATATATATATATGAATGCATGACTTTCTGTTCAAACGTACAGCACGTGATGTTGATATGATAAATATCCATCATATCAACATCACGTGCTGTACGTTTGATCAGAAAGTCATGCATTCATATATATATATATATATATATATATATATATATATATATATATATATATATATATATATATATATATATATATATATATTTCTTATCCATTTTTTAATAACATATTGAAACTTGATCCAAAATAATTTTTTTCTCCAATCAAGGCCATCAAGTTGTTTTTAGCTTAATTAACTGATTCCAGAGGGATGCATTCGTTTGACTTTCTTTCCAAACGAGTGATAAAACAACATGAAATCATTCCAATATGAAACATATCGAACTAATTCGTGTGGCCGAGTGGTTAATACACTGAACAGTCATTCGGGAGACTGTGGTTCGATTTCCGTCATGGTCGACCATCCTGACAGAGGTTTTCCGTGGTTTCCCTCTGTCGTTCCGGCCAATACTAGGATGGTTTCTTAACAACAGGCCAAGACCGACTCCTTCCCACCATCCAAAACACCTAATAAAATAACATCTCATCCCATCATCTCATTCATCATTCACCGACGCCAATAGATCGTAGCCATCAGTACAGTGCCCGGACCCAATATAATTTTGAAAAATCAACGAACCCAAATTGGAAATATAAAACAATTAATCGATTCATTCATTTTATTTATTCATTTTATTCATTTCATTGGACGAGCTTTAGCGAAGATTCAATTCGACATACTTAGAAAAATTGGTGTTCGTTTTTTTTTTTTTTATGTTTTTTTGTCGGTTCTTCACAGGTCAAACGGCTACAGCTATCAACTTCAAACTTTCTTTCATAATGGTTCCTCATCTAACTTAGATCTCTATAGTTTTGTGGCATTATCGGATGGTAACTTTTTTTTTCATGAATTTAAGAAATTTCAAAAATGCTCATTAAAATAACACAGCGGAAAAAAAGAAAATATTTTTATTTTCCAAAAAAAATGAAATTCCGCGTGAAGTTGATTTACATTTTGATACACATTTCTGAAATTTTCAGCTTGATCGGGTGAGCCATTTCGAAGATAAACCATAAAATGTGCCAAATTGGTACCACTCGAAGCAGATTTTACCCATTTCTAACTTAAATGTCACCCAATTGGCGAATGTAGGCAAAAGTTTGGCAAAGAAGTCGACATACTATTACTTTCCGCTCGTTTAACAACGCGGATATAGCGTTTTCCTAGTTTAAAATCATTCTCCATTATTACACATATTACCAACGTGACGTCGAGGGAATGCCAGACTGCCGCTGGTAGCGTGGTGGTGTTTTCTCGCCGCTAGGTTGGCGGCACTTATTGATCGAGTCAGACGTGTCAACAAGAGATACGGGAGGAACAACAATGAAGTCAATCATCGTTCTCTCGGATAAATGTTGACGTCATCAAATCTTTCACGCTAACGTTCACAATCGTCTGCCGATAACTTATTGAATGTTATTTAACTTGAAGAAGAAAACGCAGTCGATTTGTCAGCTGTTCGCTACGGCGAGTGATTCCCGCCGTGGTTGACCATCCTGACAGGCGTTTTTCGTGGTTTCCCTCTGTCGTCGTCGTCGTCGTCGTTGTTGTTGTTTTTGTTGTTGTTGTTGTTGTTGTTGTTGTTGACTCCCAATATAAATACATGCAGGTTCACAAAAGTCCACAAAGCCTGACACAGGCTTGTCTCTGGTTTTAAATGAAGGAAATACAATGTTGGATATAAATGAGTAGGTCTAATGGTGAAAAATGGTTCTAATAGGAAAAATGGTCCTAAATGAGTAGGTCTAATTGTGAAAAATGGTTCTAATGGGAAAAATGGCCCTAAATGAGTAGGTCTAATTGTGAAAAATGGTTCTAATGGGAAAAATGGCCCTAAATGAGTAGGTATAATGGTGAGAAATGGTCCTAATGAGAAAAATGGTCCTAAATGAGTAGGTCTAATTGTGAAAAATGGTTCTAATGGGAAAAATGGCCCTAAATGAGTAGGTCTAATTGTGAAAAATGGTTCTAATAGGAAAAATGGCCCTAAATGAGTAGGTATAATGGTGAGAAATGGTCCTAATGAGAAAAATGGTCCTAAATGAGTAGGTCTAATTGTGAAAAATGGTTCTAATGGGAAAAATGGTCCTAAATGAGTAGGTCTAATTGTGAAAAATGGTTCTAATAGGAAAAATGGCCCTAAATGAGTAGGTATAATGGTGAGAAATGGTCCTAATGAGAAAAATGGTCCTAAATGAGTAGGTCTAATTGTGAAAAATGGTTCTAATGGGAAAAATGGCCCTAAATGAGTAGGTATAATGGTGAGAAATGGTCCTAATGGGAAAAATGGTTCTAAATGAGTAGGTCTAATTGTGAAAAATGGTTCTAATGGGGAAAATGGTCCTAAATGAGTAGGTATAATGGTGAGAAATGGTCCTAATGGGAAAAATGGTCCTAAATGAGTAGGTCTAATTGTGAAAAATGATTCTAATGGGAAAAATGGTCCTAAATGAGAAGGTCTAATTGTGAAAATGGTTCTAATAGGAAAAATGGTCCTAAATGAGAAGGTCTAATTGTGAAAATGGTTCTAATAGGAAAAATGGTCCTAAATGAGAAGGTCTAATTGTGAAAAATGGTTCTAATGGGAAAAATGGTCCTAAATGAGAAGGTCTAATTGTGAGAAATGGTCCTAATGGGAGAAATGGTCCTAAATGAGTAGGTCTAATTGTGAAAAATGGTTCTAATGGGAAAAATGGCCCTAAATGAGTAGGTCTAATTGTGAAAAATGGTACTAATAGGAAAAATGGCCCTAAATGAGTAGGTATAATGGTGAGAAATGGTCCTAATGGAAAAAATGGTCCTAAATGAGTAGGTCTAATTGTGAAAAATGGTTCTAATGGGAAAAATGGCCCTAAATGAGTAGGTATAATGGTGAGAAATGGTCTTAATGGGAAAAATGGTCCTAAATGAGTAGGTCTAATTGTGAAAACTGGTTCTAATGGGAAAAATGGCCCTAAATGAGTAGGTCTAATTGTGAAAAATGGTTCTAATGGGAAAAATGGTCCTAAATGAGTAGGTATAATGGTGAGAAATGGTCCTAATGGAAAAAATGGTCCTAAATGAGTAGGTCTAATGGTTCAAGAGGCTAGGACTATGGTTATAATGCTCACTGAGAATGCTACCAACAATTGAATTTCAAAAACAAATTCACGGTCTCTTGGACTGAATAATTCATCACATTTTGAAGCCCACCTTATAAACAGGGCTAGGCCTCTGTACTGACAACAATGTAAATACACAGAGACTAGACACGTTGCCATGACAGGTAGCTGTCCTAGTGAACATTGACCAATCAAAGTCCTAGCCTCTTGGAGCTAGCCAGCACTAGCACGACATTTATTAGGTAAGGGTTCAGGTCAATACTGGGATGGTTCCATGACAACAGGCCACGACCGACTCCTTCCCACCATCCAAAACACCTAATAAAATAACCTCTTATCTCATCATCTTATTCATCATCCACCGACGCCAATAGATCCTGGTCATTAGTGCAGTGCGTCGTAAAACCCAATATAAATGACAGTATATAATTCTCGCAGTCACCATAGCAAGTTTCCCAGAAGTCACGTAGGCCTTAATATCGTGGCTTAACCCGGAAATGCGTTGTCTTCCATATTAAATAGCCACGCATTTTCACCCCACACTTTTCTCCAGCATGCCGCCCCCAACTGGGCCCCTCAAACCGTCCCCACGCTAGTCGAGTGCAACATGGCGTCGTTCTACCCTGCTGCGGTCAGTACCAGGCCTGGCATTATCAGGGTTATCAGGCCCCAGTCGTGTTCAGACCTGGCATAATCAGGAATATCAGACTAGAGCCGTTCTTTGTGACAGACAAACTCCCAGAGTTTATTTAGAGTTTAATTTTCCCGGGAATTTGTCCAAGAGGGGATTTCGTAGTAAATATTTGCTTTTTGCTTGCTTACACTCAATACAGAATGAAAAAACAGAAAACATCAACAAAAATAATACAAAACTACAAATACTTCACTTTTTTATTTATTCATTCATTTTTTTATTCATTGTTTTATTTACTCATTTCGTAGCACCGGAAGTGAGTTTTAGTTCAGATTAAATTAGTCCAGGATTTCTGTTTGGTTAGATTAGTTAGTTTAGTTGGTTTGGATAGGTTAGGTTTATTGAAAAAGGTTGGATTGGGATTATTTAGGTTAGATTTAGTTTGGCTTTATTGGGTTATTCAGGTTTATATCAGTGCCGCCCACGGTAGCTCAGTCAGCTGAGACACCGCTTAGGAAACTGAAGTCACCGTCGGACGTGGGTTCGAGTCCCTCTCAAGGCATGGGTTTTTGTAAACGTCCTTTCACTTATCATCACTCACTAGTTTAATCATCACCTGCTCATTCGTAACCTCGTATAACTTAGCTGTTGGTGGGGTCGTTGAGCAAACAATAGTCAGTGGGAGTTGGGTCAAGTTGGGTCCGGTTTCAACAGCTGATAGTTAGTGGATTAACCGAGAGTTAGCGGATTAACTTGTTATCAACGTTGGTTACCCACGTTATTTCCGTAGCCCTAACTAATAGTTGAAGATTTAAAACTCAATTAAGATTCTCGAAACCAGCTTCCACTTCAGACTGCTTGCAACAACAACAAAAACGACAACAACAACAACAACAACAACAACTGGGTCTGCATGTGATGACGTAGACCGATGGACCGACGGTTAACGGCTGCCTCAATGCACGCTTGTTTATCGACGACCTAACCTTGACCTTATAGCTATATTGCCATATTGTTTCAATTGTGGTGAACAGTCTTGCTGACACACGCGTTCTTCTCGACATACGCGATGCAAGGCCGGTCATTGACCTCTTGCGACCCTCCAACCAATAGCAACACGGTTACTTGTTGAGGATCAGGCGTCCCCAGCCTGTTCGGGCACTTCACAGATAGGAGTTATCATGAAACTTGAAACAGTTCAAGATACAAAATCAACAAATATATCACAAAATGCAGTCGGAATTCTAACGACTTATATATAATATATTATAGTATAGTTTATAGAACCGTTCTTACATTAACCAGTTTAAAACATAATTTACATACATTTCTGAAACAAAATTCAACACATGAAAAATACAACAAAATATAGAGGAATACATAAATACATACAGTCGTACACACAGAGATATTACCATTCATGTTATTCAATGTAAGAACACAGCAGATTCATGACATGAACTCACAACATATTCACTCGAACAATATACTTATAAGTATAACAAAATATTTCCAGTACATTCACCACAGAAAAAAAGAAGATATTCAACATTCATAAAAAGAACAAAAAAGCAATAATGGGATTTAAACTATAGATGTTATCAGGAATAAATTAATTGATGTCATCTTAAAAGTAAAATTTCAACAGTGCAAGATATAAATCAACAAATACATCACAAGATGCGGACAATATTTGTAGAAATTCTAACGACTTATATTGCATAGTAACAAGAGGCGAAAGATCAGTTGTATGTTACAGTAACACTCGATATTTCCACCTCACAGCGTACCGTTACATACAAATAACACGTAACATATAAACAATGTTTATTGTGGATGAACAGTATTTTATAAGATACTTCTCTGAATAGTGTGAAGCAGTTTCACTACAATACGTTAAGACGGAAAGTCACTGCGATCGTTTATATGTTATGTTGACACTGAAAATGCTATGCTGTGTGCAGGCCCCCTTAAGATCGGAATGCTCGGCCACAACAACAGGCCACGACCGACTCCTTCCCACAATCCAGAACACCTAATAAAATAACCTTTCTTCTCATCATCTCATCGTCTCATTCATCATCCACCGACGCCAATAGATCGTAGCCATCAGTACAGTGCGTCGTTAAAACACTAATAAAATAACCTTTCATCTCATCATCCCATCATCTCATCTCACCATCCCATCATCTCATTCATCATCCACCGACGCCAATAGATCGTAATAGTGCGTCGTTAAAACCCAATATAATTGGTTTCCAATTCGAAAGTCGATCTAATTGTCGTTGGTGTCAATTAGATCGCTCCACGTGTGCACGTAGACAATTAGCCAATCCGATTCAGTTGGCAATTATGACGACTGGAATCGGCCGATTGCAACGTGCTCTATATTTGTGTTGGTATCAATGTAAACAGCTCGAATGAACAGAATGCCCGGAACATCAGTTGATGTCATTCAATTACCAACATTATAATCTAGATTAATCAACGAAGTGCCAGTCTTCAATTAGCAAGTAGTTAATGGGTTGATCAACAAGTGAGCTCAACTCGACTCGGCAGAGCGCTCTGGCGAGGCTCGCGTGAAGTTCTGGCAGCAGGAAGGAACCGAGGCACTAGAGAGCCTAGATGTTGTTAAGAGAGTGGCCATCACAGCGCATGGGCGCCATTTTATGTCCATTTGAGCTGCATACCCTTTACTTTCAACCTACAGTTCTACTAAACAATATGAAGTTACAATGAAAAATCACTCTATATTATTATAAGACTGATTTTGATTGACATAGAATATTTATTATTAATAACAGATTCATAAAATATATAGGCCCTATAACTTCAGAGGGAAATTGTTAAACAAGTCAATAGATCATTTTTGTTTGTTTTGATATATCTAAGAGATTTATTTATGCCAGTATACACTAAATCAGGTACAGAAAATCAGGAACTGAAATTAAGTATTTTGTATATTTAAGTCATAGTAGGCCTAGATTGAAGGTGAAAACCATCTATATTTCTCCATCAGTCTATATTACATAATATTACATACGCGTGTCATGGGCATATTATTTACCGATCTAATGTTATACCCATGCGAATAATTGAAAATGAGAAATATGAAAGCAGTCGACATGTTATGCTCTATTGGCACTCTATATATGTACACACACACACACACACACACACAGATATATATATGGGCCTACATATTAGTTGATACAGTGATAATTTCCATACATTGTTCATACCCCTAAGCAACTAGTAACAGCGCTTGACAAACATACATCCTGCAACATACTTACTTTACATACTACTTACACAAACATATTTAATTTTTTATTTTTATACAAACATACTTTATAAACAGTACTGTCTTAGTAACGGTTATATGTAGATTACAGTGTGTGTATTCTATCATTCTATGATAATAATTAGTAAGCCTATTCTACATTTTTACTGCTTCGCGCATTGCAGCGCTTTTGCTTGCCTTTAGTGCAGCTTTTAATGTAGTTGCTGATTTAGCGTTTGCTTTTAATTCTTTCGTTTTGTAAACACCCAAGTTCTTACACCTGAACTCAATAAAGCGATTAAACATTCTTACTTTAATTGGATGACATGTCTCAAACTTGAAGTGTTCCACTTTCAATTGCATTTTTGCTATGGCCTTTTTCCTATTGTTAGCTAAAAAGTTTGACCTCAATAGCCGAAACATTTTTTCCAATTCCAGAAAAAAATCAAAATATTCCGTAACGTGCTTCATGCATCCAGCTTTAAATTCTTTCAAAGCAACAAGAGCAGCATACTTGGTTGTAAGTGGCACCTGAGAGCAAACTGACTGAATACACTTGTCACAAACTTTGTCATTATTCTCCACACGAGAAACAATGTAGCCTGCAATATTGTAAAGAGAGTTCAATTCCGAGTCGTGTATTTTCAGACCGCTCTTTTCCCATTCTTTACAAACAATTGGAATCTCATTCGTCGGTACTGATATTTCAGGCCCAAGCAGCTCGTCTCCCTAGATCACGTGGAAAAGGTCTCATCGAGAAACCAGTCTCGGTCCGGTTTGCGCATCCAACTGCTGCACACCCGGGCATAATTGTGACTTACAGTTCCTAAAAAATAGGAACATATATGTTATAGGCTTGTACTGAACAATAGGTTTTCCTCTGCTCTGCTAGGTTATAAGATACTGAACAATATGATTTCCTATGCTCTGCCAGACCTAGGTTATAAAGTACGCCCTAGGCCTAACATCGACACATTCATATACCGGTATTTAATAATGTAATTTTACTAGTAAGAAAATCATGTGAATTATTAATGAACACGATTAAAGATATCCTTCAGAACTCAAGGCTGGGGTCTAAGCCTGCATAGTACCATTTCAATGATAGGCCTAGTACACACCAAAAGTAGTCTAGCCTGGAATTAGGTTATGATGGCCTAGACCTGTCTTTGCAGGCTAGTTTCAAGTTATCTTAATCATTTGAGTGGTGTGCAGGAAATGATACGTTAAACTATTCTGCAAATAATATAACATAATGTATTAGACTTACCCTCTTGAATGAATTTTATTGAAATAAAACAATCCACAATAAAAATAACACGTAAGGCCTATTGTACATCTGGTTATTTACGCTCAGTGTTGGACGTAAGATGGCGGCCATGTGACACGTGATTCCAGTAGCCAATAGAAAAACGATCCCCTGATGGCCACTCTCTTAACAACATCTAGGCTCTCTACGAGGCACTATTGCACACGCGAGAAGAGGGTCAGATACTAATAGAATAACTGTAAAAACTAAAAACTTTGGTAGATACATTAATTCAATTGATCATCGTAGATCGTCCGCCCTCGTGATGTCACACAATATAAGAACCAATCAAGGGGACAGTGAAGCAGGGGAAATAGGGAAATAACCAATCAAGGTAGCTAAAATTTCCCCTGCTTCGTATAAGTCACGCCCATCTACATTGGTCAATTACTTCCCGTTTGACGAAAAATAAAAATGTGCTAATCAAGCTAATAATCGATAAAGGTACAAAGATCACATTGGTAACCAAGAGTAATAACAAACTAACCTACTAATATTCGCCTAATCAACAAATGTTGTTGAATATCAACAACATATTCGTAAGCAGTGTTGAATCCAGAGATTTTGTTTCGGGGGAGCTTTTTTATTTCCCGGGGGAGCAAGGGAAAACCGTTTGTACAAAAATACACCTTATACCTAGTGTATAATGTTTTCATCTCGGGACGGCAAACGACGAGAGGGGGGCTTGGCCCCCCCCCGCAGGTATGCCTAGATTCAAAACTGTTCATAAGACCGGGCCTAAGCCATTTACTGAGACGTTTAGCCGAGTGGCTAGCCCACTGAACCGTCATTCAGGAGACCAGGGTTCGATTCCTGCCACGGTTGACCATCCTGACAGGGGTGCATTGTGGTTTCCCTCTGTCGTTCACGTCAATATTGGGATGGTTCCTCAACGATAAGCCACGACCGACTCCTTCCCACCATCCGAATACACCGAATGAATTAATCTTTCATCTCATCATGCCATCATCTCGTATATATCATTCATCGACGCCAATATATCTTGGTCATCAGTAGAGTGCGTCGTTAAACCGGATATAAATGGATATGAATATGAAGATACTTTCAG
>CAXFZR010000493.1:0-11104 GCA_964007535.1 Brachyptera risi
GATATATATACATATATGAATATATTTTTATATATATATATATATATATATATATATATATATATATATATATATACATATATATATATATATATATATATATATATATATATATATATATATATATATATGTATATATATATATATATATATATATATATATATATATATATATATATATATATATATATATATATATATATATATATGATATATGTATATATATATATATATATATATATATATATATATATATATATATATATATATATATATATATATACATATATATATATATATATATATATATATATATATATATATATATATATATATATATATATATATATATATATATATATATATGTATATATATATATATATTCAAATATATATATATATATATATATATATATATGTATATATATATATATATATATATATATAATAATAATAATAATAATAATAATAATAATTTATTACCAGCGACTATACATGATACAGTATGGTAAATGTCAGCATTGAGTAGAAAAAACAATATAAAAACAACATATCATATGAATACAAGATAACAATAAAAATGCAATGAATAATACAGATAGGCGTAATAATGTCTAGTCCAGAGCCTGGCGGTAGTTGAGGAAATCTTGTACAGAGTAAAATGAGTGGACAAATAGAAATTTCTTCACCTTGAACTTGAAGAGAATACTACTAGATATAGACTTGATATCAACAGGTAAGCTATTGTATAGACTAGACATGAAATAATGCGGACTTCTGGCGAACAACATTAGTCTGTGCTGTTCGACTCGCACATCGTCACGACGCCTGGTGCCATGTTGGTGAACATTGCGGTTGCATTTGAAGAGGTGAAAGTTCTCTTTCACAAAAACAACTGACTGCAGGATAAGAATGCTCGGCAGCGGTAATAACGAGCTAGTTTTAAAGAGGGGTCTGCAAGACGATCGATTTCGTGCATTCGAAAGTATTCTCACGGCTCTCTTCTGAAGCACAAATAGTCTTTGAGCGTGCGGCGAGTGTCCCCAGAAGGGGATCCCATATTGTAAATGCGAGAAAATGTGAGCGAAGTATACCATGCGTAAGACCGCAGACGAAACAACGCGGCACAAACTTCTGAGCATGTAAATACCTTTCAGGACTTTTTTGGCTATTTCTTCAATGTGTACTGACCAATCCAACGTATCTGATATAACAATGCCAAGAAACTTGGTAGAAGTTGACACCTGCACATTAGAGCCGTTTAAACGGATAAGGGGACTTGCGATACGCTTGTCTTGGTATGAATGAAATTGCATACACGTGGTTTTAGACACGTTTAAAAGAAGCCTGTTTGTGGTACACCATAGTTGCATTAGGGTTGTGGCTTTGTTAGCTAAGACTGTGGCATCATCAATAGTCGGCGCAGAAACAATGTGATTTGTGTCGTCGGCAAAGAGGACAATATGACCATCCTTGCACACGGCCGGTAGGTCATTAATATAAAGCAAGAACAAAAGCGGTCCTAAAATTGATCCCTGAGGAACCCCAACCGTTATCTTGGCCGGCGAAGATTTGAAATTCAAATTTATGTCCGATTCACTTGTCGTACAGATATTTACAATTTGCTGCCTCGAAGAGAGGAATGATTTTATCCATCGCAATGCGTTTCCATTTATACCCATACTATCTAGTTTGCAATATAATATATCATGGTCCACGCTATCGAACGCCTTCGAGAGATCGTAGAAGAGGCCTAAAGAGGTACTGCATTTTTCGTCTAATGCTTGATAAACAGAAGTAAGAAACATGAATATGGCAGTGATTGTAGATCTACCCGTGCGGAAGCCATGCTGGGAATCGGAGAAAATGTTGAACTTGATGCAATACGACATAAGGCGCGAAAGCATAGCTTTTTCAAACACTTTGGATATGCATGAGAGGAGAGCGATTGGGCGGTAATTGCCTGGATCTGTAGGATCGCCTTTCTTGAAGAGGGGAATCACTTTGGCTAATTTCAACTTTGAAGGAAACTGCCCGTCAAGGAAAGACTGATTAATAACCTCAGTTAAATACGGTGCAATTACGTGAGCACAAGAACGAAGAATTGATGTTGGAATCTCATCTGGGCCTGCAGAATGCTTGTTTGCTAGACGTTGGATAATAGAAACAATTTCCATAGTATGTACCGGGAAAAGAAAAATACTTCCTACCGAGTACGAAACACTCAATGTGGGACCAGCCGGAGGCGGAAGAGATCTTAAGAGATCGGGGACTGCATTGGTGAAGAAATGGTTGAAAGCATTCGCAACATCAGTAGAGTCTGAAATGACATTCCCCTGCACTTTCAATGAGATATTCTTCTCTTTGGGTTTGGTCGATGTAGTACTTCGTTTAATTAGCTTCCACGATGCGCAACCAATATTGGGTGAATTAGCAATAAAGGTGTCATTGGAGGTTCTCTTGGCAGCCAGAAGATTCAATCTGTACGATCGTTTGGCCTCTCTGTAGCGATCAGCTTCTTGGTTAGTAGAACCAGATTTCTTGGTCTCGAAAGCAAGGGCTCGTAAGAAACTGGCCTGGTCCTTGAGGTCCTTGGTTATCCAGTTATTTCTTGGCTTCTCAAGAAATGCCCTAACATTAGTTCTGGGAAAACTACTGTCAAAGTGATGCATAAAAGTATCGTTAAAAGCTGCAAATTTATCATTGGCAGAACACTTCGCAAAAACTTCGTACCAATTAGCCCCACGCAATCTATGAAGAAAATCAGACCTCTGACTTGGACCAAATAACCTCTTTTTTTCTGTATATATATATATATATATATATATATATATATATATATATATATATATACATATACATATATATATATATATATATATATATATATATATATATATATATATATATATATATATATATATATATATATATATATATATATATATCTATATATATACATATACATATTTATATATATATATATATATATATATATATATATATATATATATATATATATATATATATATATATATATATATATATATATATATTCGTCTCAATATGCATTATTCGAACTTATATTCAACGTTCACATTGAGAAAAATTATATTCTACATAATGGTTCAATAGTATACAGCCAAACAATAATTATTAGACGAGCTTTAGCGAGGATTCAATTTGACATAATGAAAAAAATTGGTGTTCGTTTTTATGTTTTTTTTTTTTTTTTTTTTTAATGTTTTTTTGTCGGTTCTCCACAGGTCAAACGGCTACAGCTATCAACTCCAAACTTTTTTCCATCATGGTTCCTCATCTAGTTCAGATCTTTATGGTTTTGTGGCAATATCGGGTGGTAACTTTTATTTTTATGAATTTTAGAAATTTCAATAATACCCGTTAGAATAACACGCCGGAAAAAAAATTTAAAAAAATTTATTTTCAAAAAAATTGAAATTCTGTATGAAGTTGAATAACATCTTGATACACATTTCTGAAAATTCTCAGCTTGATCGGGTTAGCCATTTTGAAGAAAAAACATGAAATGTGATGAATTGGTACTACTCGAAGCCGTTTTTACCCATTTATAACTAAAATGTCACCCAATTGGCGAATGTAGGCAGAAGTTTGGCAATGAAGTCGACATACAATTACTTTCCGCTCGTCTAACAACGCGTATATAGCGTTTTCCTAGTTTATCATAACAACAGTATCTTATTCATTTATTTCGTACAACATATAGCGAATAGTAATAGTTTGAAAACAGGTGCCTGGCAAATTGTCTTCTCCCCCTAGAACAGGTGCCTGGCAAATTGTCTGCTGGCAAATTGTCATTCCCCTCCTAAAACAGGAGCCTGGCAAATTTCCCGCTGGCAAATTGTCTTTCCCCCCTGAAACAGGTTCCTGGTAAATTGTCTGCTGGCAAATTGTCATTCCCCCCCTAAAACTGGAGCCTGGCAAATTTCCCGCTGGCAAATTGTCTTTCCCCCCCTGAAACAGGTTCCTGGTAAATTGTCTGCTGGCAAATTGTCATTCCCCCCCTAAAACAGGAGCCTGGCAAATTTCCCGATTGCAAATCATTTTTCCCCCCCTGAAACAGGTGCCTGGCAAATTGTCTGCTGACAAATTGTCTTTCTTCCCCTGAAACAGGTGCCTGGCAAATTGTCTGCTGGCAAATTGTCTTTCCCCCCCTGAAACAGGTGCCATGGCAAATTGTCTGCTGGCAAATTGTCTTTCGCCCCCTGTAACAGGTGCCATGGCAAATTGTCTGCTGGCAAATTGCCTTTCCCCCCCTTATACAGGTGCCTGGCATATTGTCTGCTGGCAAATTGTCTTTCCCTCCCTAAAACAGGTGCCTGGCAAATTGTCTGCTGGCAAATTGTCTTTCCCCCCCTAAAACAGGTGCCTGGCAAATTTCCCGCTGGCAAATTGTCTTTCTCCCCCTAAAACAGGTGCCTGGCAAATTGTCTGCTGGCAAATTGTCTTTCCCCCCCCCCTGAAACAGGTGCCTGGCAAATTGTCTGCTGGCAAATTGTCTCTCCCCCCCTGAATCAGGTGCCATGGCAAATTGTCTGCTGGCAAATTGTCTTTCCCTCCCTGAAACAGGTGCCATGGCAAATTGTCTGCTGGCAAATTGTCTTTCGCCCCCTGTAACAGGTGCCATGGCAAATTGTCTGCTGGCAAATTTGTCTTTCCCCCCCTTATACAGGTGCCTGGCAAATTGTCTGCTGGCAAATTGTCTTTCCCCCCCTAAAACAGGTGCCTGGCAAATTGTCCGTACACCGGCTTGGGGGTACTTCTCAATGGAATGTGGTCAGGCCTTGATTGAGGTTGGACATCTCAACTCATGACAGATAACCGAGTTGACTTTATTCCGGTATACGCTCTTCAGGCGCTCCGAAGAAGGGGGGTTGTCTACCAACAGAACTAACACAAATATCACCGTTCTATTTGTATATCCATTGTATTTCCAGGGTACTATTATTTTTCAAGAAGAGATTCACGATAATAAAGGCAACTACATCTTTCAGAATCATTGAAATCACCCTAGAGTTGCAGTGAGTTGATATAAAAATACATTTTTCACAATAAAATTGTTCATTGATTAGGTATAGGCCTATACATTGGTATAATTCAATATGAGGTATACGTATCATCCGGGCTCTAATACACTCATGTCACGCATCCATAACGTTTGCACATCCATTTCGTTTGCACATCCATTTCGTTTGCACATCCATTTCGTTTGCACACCCATTTCGTTTGCACATCCATTTCGTTTGCACATCCATTTCGTTTGCACAATTACAGAATGGAGATCAGAAGCAGGGGGATGGCTCGATGTTAGGCATATACGTCGAAAGAGATTTGTGTACAGAAAGATGGGAATCTGGATGCATAATCATTGTGAGAGGGCGATTGAGTGTGAACGTTTAGGAGCGGCACCTACCAGTTGTATCAAGACTTCGACGCGGTCTTGTCACCGAAATATATGAGCTCGAAGGTCAAACTGTATAGTTGATGACATCGAGTGGTCGATTCAGATACATTGAAATGAATCCTCTAGGAAATTCACAGCCATAACTAGCAGGTAATGTTATACGAACTCCACGTGGGCCTATAGTCGACAATGTAACTTATTGATGAAGAATAAGTGTTTTTCATTCACAAAAACAAATTTAACTTCGAATGAATAAAAATTACTTCACCTTTTTTTTGTTATTGGTCAAACACACCGATACAGGAAGAAAATAACGAATATAACAGAAGAATCCATAAATCCCTTCAAAAAGGCTTGACTGTGGGCTAAAATATAGTGAGTTATGAGTAAAAATTCGAAATTCGGACGTATTTCTCAAACATTGAAAGTAATAGTAGTTGAGAGTGAGAACAAGGAATTGAATGATTTGTGGCATTCTACTCACAAAGTTCGAAGTATTATTGATTACTATTAATTGTAAGTGATCTAATTACATCAAGTTATCAAGACTGCAATTGTCTTACCTCGAACTGAACATAATCACCTTCCCCCAACCCGACCTTCCTCACACAACCTCTTCCCAAACTTCCCCTCATCCCATCACAGGAATATTCCCTCTTCCAGCTGCACATCACGCAGGTTCGAGCCGCATCATCCCTGTCTATACGTCACTCTGCCTACGTCATCAGCACGTGCACATGCGAGACAACAAGGATACGATTGCGTCCTGGTGACGTCACGAACTGTCGTGGCTAAGATCTTGTCGAGGGCGTCACGAAATGGAATCAAGTCAAGTCGTACAACGAGCTCAAAACCAAAAATAGAATCAAAAAAGTTGTGAACCATAATTAGATGAGCCTTAGCGAGGATTCAATTTGATATACTGAAAAAAATTGGTGTTCGTTTTTGTTTTTTTGTTTTTATGTTTTTTTGTCGGTTCTTCACAGGTCAAACGGCTACAGCTATCAACTTCAAACTTTTTTTCGTAATGATTCCTCATCTAACTTGGATCTGTATAGTTTTGTGGCATCATCGGATGGGAAATTTTTTTTTATGTATTCAAGAAATTTAAAAAATGCCCATTAAAATAACACGGCGGAAAAAAAAGAAAATATTTTTATTTTCAAAAGAGATGAAATTCCGTGTGAAGTTGATTCACATTTTGATACACATCTCTGAAATTTTTCAGCTTGATCGGGTGAGCCATTTCGAAGATAAACCATAAAATGTGCCAAATTGGTACCACTCGAAGCAGTTTTTACCCATTTCTAACTTAAATGTCACCCAATTGGCGAATGTAAGCAAAAGTTTGGCAAAGAAGTCGACATACTATTACTTTCCGCTCGTCCAACAACGCAATTAAATAGCGTTTTTCTAGTATATTTTCACCATGATCGATTCCGAAGATTAGGCCCCGTGAATAATAATAGAAATACCCCCAACTTAGAACCATTCAGCTAAAAGAACATTAAACCAAATTAGGCGAATAAATACTCACCTGTTCAACAAAAAATGTCTTCTTGATTATTAGACGAGCAAAGTATCCAATTTGAAATACTTAAAAAAAATTGGTGTATGTTTTTAGGATTTTTTTTTTTTTCTCAAGTTTTTTTGTCGGTTCTCCACAGGTCAAACAGCTATAGCTATCAACTTCAAACTTGTTTTAGTCATGGTTCCTCATCTAACTCAGATCTGCATAGTTTTTTGGTGTCATCGGGTGGTAACTTATATTTTTTGATGAGCGTAGCGAAGTCTCCATCCCACTCTTATAGGGCTTTGTCTGTGTGTTTTTTTTTTTTTTTTTTTTTTTTTTTTTTTTTTTGTTTGTAAGCACTCCACAGGTCGCAAGGGTTGACTGATCAACATGAAACTTTTTTTGTACACCCAAACTCATCCAACTTAGAACTGTATAGTTTTTGGGATGAATCGGTCGAACCGATTTTGAGAATCATCATCTCAAAGTTTCTAAAAACCCCATAAGATTTGGCTGGGCGGAAAATGTTGAAAAATAAAATCTTTCCAAATGGGATGAAATTTTCTCTAAATGTGTATACATGGATTTTACACATTATTACGATTTTTTAAGCAATTCTGATCAGTCGTTTTGGAGAAAAAAAATAAAATGACTGATAATATTCATAAAATATATCATAAAAATTATGACAGAATTAAGTTGTCGAGATTCACTGCTTTCTAGATTCAAGAGTTGACCAACAATGAAGTATTTTTTATATGCGTCAAGGTGTGTAGAATACCAGAGTCAATGAAGTGGCAAGAGTAGAACTTCTTTAACGACTTTTATAGCTTATTCAGATATCAAGGTGTGTAGAATACCAAAGTCGATAAAGTAGCAAGGGTAAAACTATTTCAAGGACTTTTATACCTTATTGAGATATCTCGCTCATCTTACAACGCATATTTCGCGTTTGACTAGTATGAATTCTAGAAATTTCAAAAATACTCATTAGAATAACACAGCGGAAAAAAGAAAATATTTTTATTTTCCAAGAGGACATCTTGATACACATTTCTGGAATTTTCAGCTCGATCGGGTCAGTCATTTTGAAGAAAAAACATAAAATGTGCTAAATTGGTACCACTCGAAGCAGTTTTCACCCATTTATAACTTGAATGTCAACCAATTGGCGAATATAGGCAAAAGTTTGGCAAAGAAGTCGACATACTATTACTATCCGCTCGTCTCACAACGCATATATGGCGTTTTCCTAGTAATTTGAAGTCCGACTATAATCTGAATTCGAAGCTGAGACTTTGATCAGAATTTTCGTTGAACATGTTGTAAATCGATCTTGAATTCAAATCATTTTCGAAAGACCCGGCACCTCCACCTATGCTATACTCCACTCGCATTATTTTCTCTTCCTCTCATCAACTCAATGTGATAATGCTCGAATAAATCCTCCTGTGAACCCCCGTCTCTTCCCCCATGTTCCAGCCCTGTTCCCAAGCGTATCCGGGATCTGAGGGGGGAGGGGGGGAGGGGGGGGGGTTGGGGTGCCATCATGCATCCACGGCCAGCTGCTGTGTACAGACTGACTGCACAACTGACAACTGCCTGCAACGTGGATCTCCGGGGCAGTGGCGTATGCCAGAGGGTGGTTCACCCTTAATTAAAACACCACTCGATATTAGATGATGTGTGGTTGGGTTTCCCACAGTTTCTAGCGAGATTAAGGCTCGCAAGGTTTTGGCAGGGTGTCAAGTGATGCGAGTTTTAAGAACTGATTAGGTTATGACGCTATGAAAAATGGTTGGTTTCGCAAGGTATTCGTTGATCGGAATGTATTTTTTGTACCAGCAAGATCTGAGTCAGGTTCATAGTCTGTGATATATTCTCACTCGTATCGTATCAGGGCTTCTCGATCGTAGAGGAAGAAAAAAAATATATTTTGTAGTAAATACAAGTACAGAGAAAAAGAGAGAAGAGAGCAGAGAGAATAGAGACGAAGAAGAAAAGGAAGAAGAAGAAGAAGAAGAAGAAGAAGAAGAAGAAGAAGAAGAAGAAGAAGAAGAAGAAGAAGAAGAAGAAGAAGAAGAAGAAGAAGAAGAAGGAGGAGGAGGAGGAGAAGAGGAAGAAGAAGAGGAAGAAGAAGAGGAAGAAGAAGAAGAAGAAGAAGAAGAAGAAGAATAAGAAGAAGATGAGGAGATTCAAGACTTTCTCCCCACTGTGAATGATTGAACTTTTTTCTAACCCTGGCATTATTACCTCAGGATTTATTGTTTGTTGAGTTAACTTTTCAAATTATTCTTTGAGGCGATGAGACCACCCTTCACCCTTGTGATGCCCCGTCCAAACAATCCCATTATTCATCCAATGTCTTAATTGGGAAACAATGATTCTTTCTCAAAGTTTTTTTATTAAAAAAAAAGATTCGTAGCAGGGGTATCTTGTACCGATTTTTTTTTGTCGCCCGACACGATATCACTATGGCAAATTTCTATGGCCACTTTCTGGCAAATTTGAATTTTCACTGCGCTGTACCGTGACGTTACCGTGACGTCATGCGTGAACTCACATTCTCATGTATGTATTGATGAACGGTTGATCCACCAGTTCTCAACCATGATGGGGGCGCTGGAGAGCAACTACTGGAATAGAGGTACTATACCAAGAGTGAAGGAGGGCTTGGCGTATGATTATGTCGTGAGAGCTACTATTTCGGGGAATTGGCTAGAGCACAGAGGAGCTGTGGTTAGTGTTATCGGGTCAGGTTTTGATCCTTTCCATCGAATGGGCACATCCTCTTTCCAAGTCAACACGCTGAGCCAAGTTCACTCTTGGTATAGTACCTCTATTCCATGCAGTACTCGGTCTTCAGGCGCCCTCACTGATGTGAGATGGAGAAAACGGTTAACCAAAACTCTCATGAATATAACCATGAGTATTATTCCTCATCCTCCCTGGACCCTGCGTACCTCTAGAGGGGAACAAATCGAGTTGTATGCAATAATTAACTGACTGAGCCACTGATGCTTGGATTCAGTTTTCAGTATGTCCACTTGTTCTCAATATGTGGTTAGCATCACGCTTGAGTGACGAGAAACACGTATTTTAAAGAAATTGAATAATAATTAAAATAATCAAAATGGACGAATTAAGAAAACTGATGAAAGAAGAGAGCGAAATATTAATTGATTCATAATTGTCACTTGTTCGAATACGGGCATTTTCTAATTAAATCATATGGTATTCAAATTTATTGATGAGAAACCAAAAATCTTCGATAATTTTTCTTGTAAGTGCAACCATATAAGTCCGGTACATTTTTATATACGAAAGTCACAATATCTCCAATATGCGACATTACATACTATATCCCAAATCAGTGAAAAAAAAAAATGTGAAAATATTTTAACTTTATTTGTTTACCATTATTTCAAGACTATTTGATCAAATCACACAAATACATTACAGTCGATCCTGAGAAGGTTAAAATTTCTAGTTCCCCAGTACGCCACTAATCTTGTTTCTAATTAGTCCGTGTCCAGTGATATACAAGCACTTTGCAACACGACAACGACACGAGGGAGAGAGACAGAGATGGAAAGCAGATCCAAGGGCAGCCAACATTGTGCACTTAAAACCGCTCGACTTTTCTACAGATCTTAATGACGAAGATCCTTCCCACCCTGCCAGCGAGGAATTTCTAAAACACACTCACACAAACACACCCACGTACACGCACACACACATGCACACACACACACACGCACACACACACACATGATTGCTGGCTTCTAAGTGGTGAGTAAATGAGTGCAGATGCTCTCTTATTCAGATATATTCATTAGGATTCTAGACTCAACGTAACATTTCCAATGTCAACATGACGCGTTGAAAACAGTACAATATATTTCACTCATTCATTTATTTCTAATTACATTTTGCAGGAGGCGCATGAAAAGCGTATATCGGAATAAAGTATACTCGGTTGTGTGACTTGGGTTTGGGTGTCCAGCCTTACCTGAAAACTAATCACATTTCATTGATAAGTACTCCCAAGCCCATGTCACACGATCGAGTCGACTTTATTCCGATATACGCTCTTCAGCGCCCTCATTTTGCAGTTGATCCATGTTTTGATGGAAAAGATTTCAAAA
>CAXFZR010000494.1:0-31403 GCA_964007535.1 Brachyptera risi
GTCTCGAACCCAGGCCCGACCTGACCTCAGCTTCTAACGCAGTGCCTCATTGACTGAGCCACGGGGGCGGCACGCGGCAGCTGATTGGCAACACTGGATGATGTTGGTAAATAGGTTCCCAGCCCCTGCTACAGTTCGTCAGCCTTAAGGTCTTCTTGGCCTTAGCGCCATCTGGCCGCATGGTCCATCTCACAGTAGATGATAGATGGACTATTATAGTATATAGATAGGCCTACTCAATTTTTCATATCAAATGGAAATTAATGCATTTTAAAATTTTAATAATGAGGAGAATGAAAGAAAACTCATATATGTATTGTTACATTGGCACATTGAACTATCATTGGAACTCGTATGATTCACAGAACTAAATACGCCATCACTGTACCTGTAATTATTTTGTATCAGTTATGTTTTTCATGTGTTATAATTATAATGCAAACCACAGATAAGCCTGTTTACAGGCTTTGTGGAATATTGTGAACTTTTCTGTACAATCTTGAATTGACAAATAAAAAATCTTGAAAAAAATAAAAATAAATAACAAGCTATAATAAGCAATAATAATAACACTGTTTTGTACACAGCCCGCATACAAAACATTATCTTGCTCGGGTTTCTTCAATCTTCTATACCGTACACTCAAATTCAGGATTTTATTTGGAATAGCTAGGCCTATTCGAAATAAGATTGCAAAATTCTTGTAAGTAATAAATATATAAAAATACTATTGTATTTGCATACAATTGATAAGTTACTATTTCTATGATTGTTAAATATAATAATATTGACTCTTCATAACAGTCTATATAATTAGGCCTATCATTATTATACATCAGTGTTATCGCTGTGTATGACGAAGCAAGAATAAACGGATTTGAGAATAGAATTGAAGAGCCCGCATCTTGGACAGATTTACAGGGTGCACTTCCGCCACATACCGGTATATCTCAACAACTACAAACACTGCGGACTTGCGGTGAAATGCAATCAATAAATAATACCCTCACATTTAGATATGCTTACTCAAAAATTGAAGAATAATTTTATTATGGAGCAATAATTGAATAAAAATGTGCCTAATTTGATAGTTTTCATTGCTCAATTCCCGGTTACCGAATAATAGCAGAAATAAAAAACAAACGCACATCCTTAAGCTCAACTTTGTTTATCAATATTTGAAATTCTGATTCGCCTGTAATTCTACAGTTTTCCCAATTTCCTTGGCCAAAATGTGTCATGTAACTAGATTTTGTTCAAATTATGAAATGGAAAACTCCCCCATCTAGCGGTGGTTACTGAAAGTCTTCCAATATCATCCTTTTTTCACTTTTCAACCCACAATCAAAATTTTAAACGCACATTTTTATCGAGCTTGGGTCGAGCATTTCGAAGAGAAAAATGCTCAGCTAAGATGCGGGCTCTTATCTGGGCCACGTCCCTCTCGCCCCCAACAAACAGCTGGCATCCGGATAGAACTTACTAAACCTAATAACTAAACTAAACTAATGCAAGCAGTGCGCTCCCCTGGTCCAGTAGGGGGGGCGCTGAACGGCTCGGTCGTGTGACGTGAGCTTCTGGTACTTTTCAATGGAATGTGGTTAGGGTTGAGGCACGGTGTATAAAACATCAGGTGTTGTATTGGGCTATTTCGCTGATACCAACAGTGCAGCTGTTAGTTCCATCAATATTCGTGCGCAACGCCACTGTGACAAGACGCTGTACGCATGCGCGCACCAGATGTGCGTCATTGTTGGCGGCAAGACGTCGACTGGACCACGTGACTGGCCTCCTGACACACGGATTCTGGTGGCACTAGCAGCGCTGTTGGTACCAGCCGAAATAGCCCGATACAACACCTAACCTATCATACACCGTGGGTTCAGGTAAGGCTGAACACGGCCGAGTCGACTTTATTCCAGTATACGCTCTTCAGCATGGTTCTTGTTAGCTGGATTGTTGAGGTCAAGTGTTGGATGATACACCAACACACAGCTACTCTGCCTGCTCATGGAACTGAAACTGTAGTAACTGTAACTGTAACTGTAACTGTAACTGTCACAAGCCTCCAACTGATGTGAAGAGGTGTTTCAAGACGATCACTTGTCACCGAGGAATAAACAACTGGTAAATTTGGTGTACACCTGATTTCAGATTTCAAGGGATTTCAAGAACATTTCAAGGGATTTTAGGAAGATTTCAAGGGATTTTAGGAAGATTTCAAGGGATTTTAGGAAGATTTCAAGGGATTTCAAGAACATTTCAAGGGATTTTAGGAAGATTTCAAGGGATTTTAGGAAGATTTCAAGGGATTTTAGGAAGATTTCAAGGGATTTCATGAAGATTTCATGACAAGTATACACCAGACTTCAAGAGATGTTAATCCCTCTGATTCCACTTGATGTTTTTTTGAGGGGGGGGGAGGAGGGGGGTTACATCAACTACTATGTAGTGATACCAACCTATTTCATCATAATATAAAGAAGGTGACCCAACTCGGGTCTTGAAAGTGAAAGATTTCCGGGGTCAGTTCCCAAGTCCAGGGTCCCAATTGCCTGTAGCGTAACTATCGCTTTTATATCGAACTATATAGAACAACAATAATTAACAATGCTATATACGGCCCAGTAGATTACGAGAATTCTAGACTTTGTCAGTTCAACATTGCCACCGGTACCGTAGCCATACTCTTATCTACATCTAGTTCACAAGGGAATCCGCTAAATCGTGACAGGCAATCGGGACCTCTGGTTCTGAACTGACCGCAAGAAACCACAAATGCCTTCCATGTTATCAGTATAGGAAATGAGTCACCTTGTTTATATTATTATGAAATAGGTTGGTATGACCACATCTTGCACCTACTGCCACCTCCCGAGAATAGTTGATCCAGTGGCGTGCGACTTACCGGGGCATGTAAGGCGGGGCATTCTCATTGGAGCGCGAGACATCCTGGGAGGCGCGCCGAGATCTGACAAATAACAAATAACAAACAATAAAATAACAAATCATAAAATAACAAACAATAAAATAACAAATCATAAAATCATTATAATGTTACACGATGAGAAAGTAGATAACTGGTAGAGTGAACCAAATATAAATCATGAAAAAAAACATAGGCCTATGATAATTACCAACAATTTCATAAGCATTTCACTATTTCAAGTGATGAAAAGACTTGAGCTCTCTTTCAATCTTCCCTCGTTCGACATGATGTCCAGCTGTTCACAGTAGTGACCCCACCAACAGCTAGGTTATGCGGGGGTACGAATGTGCTTAACGACCCCACCAACAGCTAGGTTATGCGGGGGTACGAATGAGCTAACCGACCCCACCAACAGCTAGGTTATGCGGGGGTACGAATGTGCTTAACGACCCCACCAACAGCTAGGTTATGCGGGGGTACGAATGAGCTTAACGACCCCACCAACAGCTAGGTTATGCGGGGGTACGAATGAGCTTAACGACCCCACCAACAGCTAGGTTATGCGGGGGTACGAATGAGCTAACCGACCCCACCAACAGCTAGGTTATGCGGGGGTACGAATGAGCTTAACGACCCCACCTACAGCTAGGTTATGCGGGGGTACGAATGAGCTTAACGACCCCACCAACAGCTAGATTATGCGGGGGTACGAATGAGCTTAACGACCCCACCAACAGCTAGGTTATGCGGGGGTACGAATGAGCTTAACGACCCCACCAACAGCTAGGTTATGCGGGGGTACGAATGAGCTTAACGACCCCACCAACAGCTAGGTTATGCGGGGGTACGAATGAGCTTAACGACCCCACCAACAGCTAGGTTATGCGGGGGTACGAATGAGCTTAACGACCCCACCAACAGCTAGGTTATGCGGGGGTACGAATGAGCTTAACGACCCCACCAACAGCTAGGTTATGCGGGGGTACGAATGAGCTTAACGACCCCACCAACAGCTAGGTTATGCGGGGGTACGAATGAGCTTAACGACCTCACCAACAGCTAGGTTATGCGGGGGTACGAATGAGCTTAACGACCCCACCAACAGCTAGGTTATGCGGGGGTACGAATGAGCTTAACGACCCTACCAACAGCCAGGTTATACGGGGGTAGGAATGAGCTTAACGACCCCACCAACAGCTAGGTTATGCGGAGGTACGAATGAGCTTAACGACCCTACCAACAGCTAGAATATGCGGGGGTACGAATGAGCTTAACGACCCCACCAACAGCTAGGTTATGCGGGGGTACGAATGAGCTTCACGACCCCACCAACAGCCAGGTTATACGGGGGTACGAATGAGCTTAACGACCCCACCAACAGCTAGGTTATGCGGGGGTACGAATGAGCTTAACGACCTCACCAACAGCTAGGTTATGCGGGGGTACGAATGAGATAACCGACCCCACCAACAGCTAGGTTATGCGGGGGTACGAATGAGCTTAACGACCCCACCAACAGCTAGGTTATGCGGGGGTAGGAATGAGCTTAACGACCCCACCAACAGCTAGGTTATGCGGGGGTACGAATGAGATAACCGACCCCACCAACAGCTAGGTTATGCGGGGGTACGAATGAGCTTAACGACCTCACCAACAGCTAGGTTATGCGGGGGTACGAATGAGATAACCGACCCCACCAACAGCTAGGTTATGCGGGGGTACGAATGAGCTTAACGACCCCACCAACAGCTAGGTTATGCGGGGGTACGAATGAGATAACCGACCCCACCAACAGCTAGGTTATGCGGGGGTACGAATGAGCTTAACGACCCCACCAACAGCTAGGTTATACGGGGGTACGAATGAGATAACCGACCCCACCAACAGCTAGGTTATGCGGGGGTACGAATGAGCTTAACGACCTCACCAACAGCTAGGTTATGCGGGGGTACGAATGAGATAACCGACCCCACCAACAGCTAGGTTATGCGGGGGTACGAATGAGATAACCGACCCCACCAACAGCTAGGTTATGCGGGGGTACGAATGAGCTTAACGACCCCACCAACAGCTAGGTTATGCGGGGGTACGAATGAGCTTAACGACCCCACCAACAGCTAGGTTATGCGGGGGTACGAATGAGCTTAACGACCCCACCAACAGCTAGGTTATGCGGGGGTACGAATGAGCTTAACGACCCCACCAACAGCTAGGTTATGCGGGGGTACGAATGAGCAGGTGATTATGAAACTAGAGTATTCTTAACATGGAGATAATAGTAAATACGAAAGACGAAGAAACAAAGTTCTTGAATGGCGAGGATAATAATGAAGATGTGTAGCCCTGTATAGACACAGATTGGAGTGAAGGAACGACCCCCCCCTCCAGTGACGAGCCCCCCCCCCCTCCCCCCCCAGTGACAAGCCCCCCTCCGCCCCCCCCCTCCAGTGACAAGCCCCCCCCCCTCCCCCCCCCCCCCCTCCCCCCCCCCCCGTCACGATACAGCATACAGCCGAGCTCTTCTCCATTCCAAGTATATACGGTGTCAAGTGATTCTAGTTCGGGGCTCGTTGGGAACGTCCGACCGCACCAACACCATATAGCCGCGTCGTTGGGCTAGACCTAGGGCTTAGCCCTATCCTATCTAGGGCTAGATAGGTTAGGGCTTAGCCTTATCCTATCTAGGGCTAGATAGGGCTTAGCCCTTTCCTATCTGGGGCTAGATAGGTTAGGGCTTAGCCTTATCCTATCTAGGGCTAGATAGGGCTTAGCCCTTTCCTATCTGGGGCTAGATAGGGCTTAGCCCTTTCCTATCTGGGGCTAGATAGGGCTTAGCCCTTTCCTATCTAGGGCTAGATAAGGCTTAGCCCTATCCCATCTAGGGCTAGATAGGATAGGGCTAAGCCTTATCGTATCCAGGGCTAGATAAGGCTTAGCCCTATCCCATCTAGGGCTAGATATGAGGCTTAGCCCTATCCTATCTAGGGCTAGATGAGGCTTAGCCCTATCCTATCTAGGGCTAGATAAGGCTTAGCCCTATCTAGGGCTAGATAAGGCTTAGCTCCCTAAGCCTTGAGCAGTTTAGGAGCTCTTTGAAAAATCTGATCACGTAAAATGTCTTATATAGTATTGAGGAGTTTTATGAACTAAATAATGTCACTTTTAGGTATTCAGATGACCTTCATTTTATATCACAAATTGACATTCAAACTATAACCATTGACCGATTGACTTTCAACTTCGAACTATTGATTTTTAATTTTCGCTCTCAATCAGGCCTATAACCTTCTGATTTTCACATTAATGTACTTCTTATAGTGAATTTATCATTATACTTGTTCTTATTCCGTGACTTGACTTGCTGGTTGCAATAAGGTATTTATGAAAAATAGCAACTACCAATTATTTCAATGTATGTATATTTTCTTGTTTGTTTGTTGTGTGTGATGCATTATCCTCTATTTTACCCTTGACTGTACATGTGATTAACTGAAAAATGTTCCATTCTAAATTGTAATCCTCTTGGACGAAAATGAATAAATCTCTCTCTCTCTCTCTCTCTCTCTCTCTCTCTCTCTATCTATCTCTCTCTCTCTCTCTCTCTCTTTCTCTCTCTCTCTCTCTCTCTCTCTCTCTCTCTCTCTCTCTCTCTCTGATCAAGAAACGTGCGTCGTTAGAGACGACACAAAGCTTCGTATCACTGCCCGAATGTGGTCGGGTGGTAGCTCAACGGGAGCCAAGTCGTGGAGCGCAGCTCCGCACTGTGTACACGGTGTATGTAGACTGGGTAGATGCTATGTCCGACACTGGGAGACTTGAGACTTGGGAGACTTGGGAGACTTGGGAGACTTGGGAGACTTGAAAGACTTGGGAGACTTGGGAGACTTGGGAGACTTGGGAGACTTGAGAGACTAGAAAGACTTGGGAGACTTGGGAGACTTGGGAGACTCGAAAGACTTGGGAGACTCGGGAGATTTGAAAGACTTGAGAGACTTGAAAGACTTGGGAGACTTGGGAGACTCGGGAGACTCGGGTTTGCTGTAGGCCCAGCATAACAGTCAGTTCAGGATACACCTAGCTGTTGACGTATTGAACAATGGGTGGGTGTGTGAGATTGAGGAATTTGATATTTTTAACCACAAGTAATTCAATCTCAGAAATACTTTTGATATTTTGTATCGATTTAAGTGATTCCACGACCGCGACCTTCCGAACCCATTCCTTGTGGCGACCAGGACATCCGGATCCGGCTAGCGAGTATCTCTCCCAAGGACAGCATCTTGTGGGATGGTTCCTACAATAGGCCACGACCGCTTCCTTCCCAACACCCAGGAAACCTTCATCTCATCAACCCATCATCTGACTAATCATTCATCCGACGCCAATAGATCTTAGCCAGCATCACGGTGCGTCGTGAAGGAGTTGTCCATGTGTACCGGGTGCAAAGAACCTAGTCGTTGACGCGTCGTGAAGGAGTTGTCCATGTGTACCGGGTGCAGAGAACCTAGTCGTTGACGCGTCGTGAAGGAGTTGTCCATGTGTACCGGGTGCAAAGAACCTAGTCGTTGACGAGCCGTGAAGGAGTTGTCCATGTGTACCGGGTGCAAAGAACCTAGTCGTTGACGCGCCGTGAAGGAGTTGTCCATGTGTACCGGGTGCAAAGAACCTAGTCGTTGACGCGCCGTGAAGGAGTTGGCCATGTGTACCGGGTGCAAAGAACCTAGTCGTTGACGCGTCGTGAAGGAGTTGTCCATGTGTACCGGGTGCAAAGAACCTAGTCGTTGACGCGCCGTGAAGGCACTGACATTGGGTTCGGCTCGCCAATGTGTGTGTGTGTGTGTGGGTGAGTGTGTGTGTGAGGCAAGGTGAGCGGCATACCTCGTTACCATAGCAACACCACTTCCTCATGTGACGCGCATGCGCCGCGCGAGACGCCCGGTCGACGAGCCGAGACGGCCGCGCGGTCAGCCTGGCCCTCTGGCTAACAAGCTCCAAGTCTGGTCTTACGTGTGGCTGAGTGGGTAACACAATGAACCGTCATTCCGAACATGGGGTTCGATTCCCGCCATGGTCGACCACGCTGACAGGGGTGCATCGTGGAACAGGCCACGACCGAGTCCTTCCCACCATCCAAAACACTTGATAAAATAACCTCTCATCTCATCCCATCATCTCATTCATCATCCACCGACGCCAATAGATCGTAGCCATCAGTATAGTGTGTCGTTGAGCCAAATACAAATAAATACATTATTCCCTCATCTCGTCGAAGGCTCGAGGGGGGTTGGGGGGTTGGGGGGGGGGCAGTCGGCAGGAGGAAATGATGTCCTCCGACTAGTGTCATTACGAGGGCGTGTGAAGTATTGTACTATGGATGAGGGGGAAGGGGCGGGGCTCGGGGGCGGGAAGGGGCCCTAATCGGGTGCAGCATAGTCCACTTGTTCCCGGTCAAGCCGCTGTTTGATAGACCTTGACTTGCCCAACTAATCGAGCACTAGTCTTCAATATCCCAGGAAAACCCGGGATGCGCGTTGTGAGATGAGCTTAGAATATGTAAATTTAGAATGAAAAATATTCTGGCAGCTCAATCCACATTCACGGACCTTGGATTACTTCAAACGTTCAAAAACCTCACCTGCAACTTGTTGATATTTATAGTGCTGCAACCTGTCACATGTATACACTTTGCAAAACCAATTGATCCAAATTTTCAATAAAATGTACACATTTATTGCGTTTTCTTTGTTATTTCTCATTCGATTGTTGCAAACATCTCTGGAAAGGTGTTTAATGGTATTCGTCATATTTGGTACAAATTTGAGAGCTTTTGAGAAATTCTTGTTTTTTCAAGTAGGCCTATTTTTCCTCCGGCTTATTCCTATGAAGATTTTTCACACTTTACGATTCTTTCCAGAAAAACCTTCGGACCGATTTTTCTGAAAAACATTGCCAACCTATTCTGGCATGACAAAAATATGTACAAAAAGTTTCAAGTCGATAGGTATTTTTTCATGACCTGTATGCAGCGCACAAAAAAAAAAAAAAAAAAAAAAAAAAAAGCCCATTTTGTTTCGGTATATGAAATGGAATGTTCGCTACGCTCATCAAACAAATGAACAAAGTCAAGTTATTCAGTGTCTCGAGTAGGCCTATAGGGATAGGGAGAAGAATCTATCGGTACGATAGCCACAATCTGACGAGATATGTGCGACTCAGAGACCGTGACTTGGAGCTGGCCTGGCTGTCCCCTGCGCGCTAGGTCACGCTGGAGGTCACGGGTCCGTCGGGTCAAAGTTCACTTCTCACGCATTATCTGGACTCCAACAGTCCTCAGGGAATAATTGATTAAGAGGCCTCTTTACATGTTGCCTACCGGCTTGATTGCAGACGTTCGGCGCCCAAGTTGGCAGCCTTAAGAGGCCTCTTTACATGTTGCCTAGCGGCTTGATTGCAGACGTTCGGGGCCCAAGTTGGCAGCCTTAAGAGGCCTCTTTACATGTTGCCTAGCGGCTTGATTGCAGACGTTCGGCGCCCAAGTTGGCAGCCTTGAGAGTTCTCTGTACATGTTGCCTACCGGCTTGATTGCAGACGTTCGGGACCCAAGTTGGCAGCCTTAAGAAGCCTCTTTACATGTTGCCTACCAGCTTGATTGCAGACATTCGGGGCCCAAGTTGGCAGCCTTGAGAGGCCTCTTTACATGTTGCCTACCGGCTTGATTGCAGACGTTCGGCGCCCTAGTTGGCAGCCTTAAGAGGCCTCTTTACATCTTGCCTACCGGCTTGATTGCAGACGTTCGGGGCCCAAGTTGGCAGCCTTGAGAGGCCTCTTTACATGTTGCCTACCGGCTTGATTGCAGACGTTCGGCGCCCAAGTTGGCAGCCTTAAGAAGCCTCTTTACATGTTGCCTACCAGCTTGATTGCAGACGTTCGGTGCCCAAGTTGGCAGCCTTGAGAGGCCTCTTTACATGTTGCCTACCGGCTTGATTGCAGACGTTCGGGGCCCAAGTTGGCAGCCTTAAGAAGCCTCTTTACATGTTGCCTACCGGCTTGATTGCAGACGTTCGGGGCCCAAGTTGGCAGCCTTGAGAGGTCTCTTTACATGTTGCCTACCGGCTTGATTGCAGACGTTCGGCGCCCAAGTTGGCAGCCTTAAGAGGCCTCTTTACATGTTGCCTAGCGGCTTGATTGCAGACGTTCGGGGCCCAAGTTGGCAGCCTTAAGAGGTCTCTGTACATGTTGCCTACCGGCTTGATTGCAGACGTTCGGCGCCCATGTTGGCAGCCTTAAGAAGCCTCTTTACATGTTGCCTACCGGCTTGATTGCAGACGTTCGGGGCCCAAGTTGGCAGCCTTAAGAAGCCTCTTTACATGTTGCCTACCGGCTTGATTGCAGACGTTCGGGGCCCAAGTTGGCAGCCTTAAGAAGCCTCTTTACATGTTGCCTACCGGCTTGATTGCAGACGTTCGGGGCCCAAGTTGGCAGCCTTGAGAGGTCTCTTTACATGTTGCCTACCGGCTTGATTGCAGACGTTCGGCGCCCAAGTTGGCAGCCTTAAGAGGCCTCTTTACATGTTGCCTAGCGGCTTGATTGCAGACGTTCGGGGCCCAAGTTGGCAGCCTTAAGAGGTCTCTGTACATGTTGCCTACCGGCTTGATTGCAGACGTTCGGCGCCCATGTTGGCAGCCTTAAGAAGCCTCTTTACATGTTGCCTACCGGCTTGATTGCAGACGTTCGGGGCCCAAGTTGGCAGCCTTAAGAAGCCTCTTTACATGTTGCCTACCGGCTTGATTGCAGACGTTCGGGGCCCAAGTTGGCAGCCTTAAGAGGTCTCTTTACATGTTGCCTACCGGCTTGATTGCAGACGTTCGGGGCCCAAGTTGGCAGCCTTGAGAAGCCTCTTTACATGTTGCCTACCGGCTTGATTGCAGACGTTCGGGGCCCAAGTTGGCAGCCTTAAGAGGTCTCTGTACATGTTGCCTACCGGCTTGATTGCAGACGTTCGGGGCCCAAGTTGGCAGCCTTGAGAGGTCTCTGTACATGTTGCCTACCGGCTTGATTGCAGACGTTCGGGGCCCAAGTTGGCAGCCTTAAGAGGTCTCTTTACATGTTGCCTAGCGGCTTGATTGCGGGGCCCAAGTTGGCAGCCTTAAGAGGCCTCTTTACATGTTGCCTAGCGGCTTGATTGCGGGGCCCAAGTTGGCAGCCTTAAGAGGCCTCTTTACATGTTGCCTAGCGGCTTGATTGCGGGGCCCAAGTTGGCAGCCTTAAGAGGCCTCTTTACATGTTGCCTAGCGGCTTGATTGCAGACGTTCGGGGCCCAAGTTGGCAACGGAAAACCAATCATCGTATTGACTCACAGTTTTCTGTTAGATGATCACCAGTATTCAATACGTGCTCGGACGAAGAGCTTTAGTTCGTGGTATGTTTTCAACACTTTCAAAATAATTGTCAAAAATCAACATGTTCATCAAATGAACCTGTTCTTCATTATTTCTACGATTTTGTTCAGAGTAATTTGATAAAAAATTATGACTTTTTGTGAACGTAGAGGCTCAGATATAATTATTGTTGTTTTATTGCTAAAAATAATTAGACTGGTTGGTCCCACCTTTTACCCACCATGCATGTGTTGGGAGCTAAAGGCCTGTATTGACGCTTTTTGTCCTGTTTTGTTCGTTTCCTGCAGGTTTTACTCCTGGGTTGTGAGATGTCAAGCAGCCTCTTAACGACGCTCTGTACTGATGAGTAAGATCAATTGGCGTCGGTGAATGATGGGATGATGAGATGAAAGGTGTCTTTGGATGGTGGGAAGGAGTCGGTCGTGGCCTGTTGTTAAGGAACCACCCTAGTATACTGACCTGAACTTATTAGGACGACCTGGACCCTTATTCCTGAGATAAATCGGCCATTTTAGTGAGATAATCGTTTTCTCACTCACTTTTATTTTTCTCACATCTCATTAATCTCAGGAATAAGGGTCCTGATGACCTGAATCGTAGCCATCTGTGTAGTGCGTCGTTAAACCCAATATAAATGAATATTAACAAACCGAGACGTGTGGCCGAGTGGTAACACACTGAACCGTCATTCAGGAGACCGGGGTTCGATTCCCGCCATGGTCGACTATCTTGACAGGGTTTTTTCGGGGTTTCTCTCTGTCGTTCAGGTTGATACTGGGATGGTTCCTTAACAACAGGCCACGACCGACTCCTTCCCACCATCCAAAAACACCCAATAAAATAACCTTTCGTCTCATCATCCCATCATCTCATTCATCATCCACCGACGCCAATAGATCGTAGCCATCTGTGTAGTGCGTAGTTAAAACTCAATATAAATAGATGATAACAAACCGAGACATGTGGCCGAGTGGTAACACACTGAACCGTCATTCAGGAGACCGGGGTTCGATTCCCGCCATGGTCGACTATCTTGACAGGGTTTTTTCGGGGTTTCTCTCTGTCGTTCAGGTTGATACTGGGATGGTTCCTTAACAACAGGCCACGACCGACTCCTTCCCACCATCCAAAAACACCCAATAAAATAACCTTTCGTCTCATCATCCCATCATCTCATTCATCATCCACCGACGCCAATAGATCGTAGCCATCTGTGTAGTGCGTAGTTAAAACTCAATATAAATAGATGATAACAAACCGAGACATGTGGCCGAGTGGTTAATACACTGAACCGTCATTCAGGAGACCGGGGTTCGATTCCCGCCATGGTCGACCATCTTGACAGGATTTTTTCGGGGTTTCTCTCTGTCGTTCAGGTTGATACTGGGATGGTTCCTTAACAACAGGCCACGACCGACTCCTTCCCACCATCCAAAACACCTAATAAAAATAACCCATCATCTCATCAAGATTCAGTTCTTATACGCGGGCTTCTTCATTTCTCTTTTTTTGATTTTGAAATGTTAACCCACATGTATATATTTGGTTCACTTATTACTGTTTGTATTGTTTTCCCGTTATCCTGCTGTGAATAAGATGAAGAATGAAAATATTTATACATTGAATTGAATTGAATCATCCCATCATCTCACTCATCATCCACCGACGCCAATAGATCGTGGCCAGCAGTATAGTGCGTCGTTACACCCGATGCAAGTAGAATCAAGGCGTGATCGGCATGCAGTATAGCCTGCCAAGGTGACTAGCCCAGGTGACGACTAACGAGCGTCCGTCCCCGCGTGCCGACCGGGGGTGCCGGGCAGGATGCGACCCGCCGTGCACCATATAGCGACCTTGACCAGCGGCGGACTGAGGCTGATCAAGGGGCTGGCGAAAGAGGGGCTTGCAAGTCTGACCTGAGCTACTTGCACCAGTTTGTGTGTTGATAGTCAGCTTGATCAAGTCATTCTTCAACAATTGCTTGAACATTTTGCACCGTGAGAACGTATGTCCATCTTTTATATTATACATGTAAATAGTTGTGGAAAAAAGGTCGTTTTTTACCGAAAAATCGGGTGATTCTTTATGGAGTGTAATTAATTAGGAAATGTACGTAGAAGGTATTTGAAATATCAATCAGGCAGGGCAACATTTGCAGATTACAATCAATCAATTCATTTTCAGGTGGCTTCAAGAATAGAGCGTCAGTGAGAGTTTTAGTGCCACTGTGCGTGACACTCGGTGTGCCGTGAACAACGTGGGTAACATCGACGTCACGAGTCAGAAAAAGGGGCGTGTCCCACGTGATGATTTGACGGACAAATGAATTAATCTGAATTTCTGGCATTGAGATGATGATTTCTGGTTTTCTCCAAAATTAAGGGGAAAATTAGCGTCATCATTGATTTGAAGATATTCCCAGGGTTGTTCTGTCCTTTGAAGATATTCCCAGGGTTGTTCTGTCCTTTGAAGATATTCCCAGGGTTGTTCTGTCCTTTGAAGATATTCCCAGGGTTGTTCTGTCCTTTGAAGATATTCCCAGGGTTGTTCTGTCCTTTGAAGATATTCCCAGGGTTGTTCTGTCCTTTGAAGATATTCCCAGGGTTGTTCTGTCCTTTGAAGATATTCCCAGGGTTGTTCTGTCCTTTGAAGATATTCCCAGGGTTGTTCTGTCCTTTGAAGATATTCCCAGGGTTGTTCTGTCCTTTGAAGATATTCCCAGGGTTGTTCTGTCCTTTGAAGATATTCCCAGGGTTGTTCTGTCCTTTGAAGATATTCCCAGGGTTGTTCTGTCCTTTGAACCTATTCCCAGGGTTGTTCTGTCCTTTGAAGATATTCCCAGGGTTGTTCTGTCCTTTGAAGATATTCCCAGGGTTGTTCTGTCCTTTGAAGATATTCCCAGGGTTGTTCTGTCCTTTGAAGATATTCCCAGGGTTGTTCTGTCCTTTGAAGATATTCCCAGGGTTGTTCTGTCCTTTGAAGATATTCCCAGGATTGTTCTGTCCTTTGAAGATAATCCCAGGGTTGTTCTGTCCTTTGAAGATATTCCCAGGGTTGTTCTGTCCTTTGAAGATATTCCCAGGGTTGTTCTGTCCTTTGAAGATATTCCCAGGGTTGTTCTGCCCTTTGAAGATATTCCCAGGGTTGTTCTGTCCTTTGAAGATATTCCCAGGGTTGTGCTGTCCTTTGAAGATATTCCCAGGGTTGTTCTGTCCTTTGAAGATATTCCCAGGGTTGTTCTGTCCTTTGAAGATATTCCCAGGGTTGTTCTGTCCTTTGAAGATATTCCCAGGGTTGTTCTGTCCTTTGAAGATATTCCCAGGGTTGTTCTGTCCTTTGAAGATATTCCCAGGGTTGTTCTGTCCTTTGAAGATATTCCCAGGGTTGTTCTGTCCTTTGAAGATATTCCCAGGGTTGTTCTGCCCTTTGAAGATATTCCCAGGGTTGTTCTGTCCTTTGAAGATATTCCCAGGGTTGTTCTGTCCTTTGAAGATATTCCCAGGGTTGTTCTGTCCTTTGAAGATATTCCCAGGGTTGTTCTGTCCTTTGAAGATATTCCCAGGGTTGTTCTGCCCTTTGAAGATATTCCCAGGGTTGTTCTGTCCTTTGAAGATATTCCCAGGGTTGTTCTGTCCTTTGAAGATATTCCCAGGGTTGTTCTGTCCTTTGAAGATATTCCCAGGGTTGTTCTGTCCTTTGAAGATATTCCCAGGGTTGTTCTGTCCTTTGAAGATATTCCCAGGGTTGTTCTGTCCTTTGAAGATATTCCCAGGGTTGTTCTGTCCTTTGAAGATATTCCCAGGGTTGTTCTGTCCTTTGAAGATATTCCCAGGGTTGTTCTGCCCTTTGAAGATATTCCCAGGGTTGTTCTGTCCTTTGAAGATATTCCCAGGGTTGTTCTGTCCTTTGAAGATATTCCCAGGGTTGTTCTGTCCTTTGAAGATATTCCCAGGGTTGTTCTGTCCTTTGAAGATATTCCCAGGGTTGTTCTGTCCTTTGAAGATATTCCCAGGGTTGTTCTGTCCTTTGAAGATATTCCCAGGGTTGTTCTGTCCTTTGAACCTATTCCCAGGGTTGTTCTGTCCTTTGAAGATATTCCCAGGGTTGTTCTGTCCTTTGAAGATATTCCCAGGGTTGTTCTGTCCTTTGAAGATATTCCCAGGGTTGTTCTGTCCTTTGAAGATATTCCCAGGGTTGTTCTGTCCTTTGAAGATATTCCCAGGGTTGTTCTGTCCTTTGAAGATATTCCCAGGGTTGTTCTGTCCTTTGAAGATATTCCCAGGGTTGTTCTGTCCTTTGAAGATATTCCCAGGATTGTTCTGTCCTTTGAAGATATTCCCAGGGTTGTTCTGTCCTTTGAAGATATTCCCAGGGTTGTTCTGTCCTTTGAAGATATTCCCGGGGTTGTTCTGCCCTTTGAAGATATCCCCAGGGTTGTTCTGTCCTTTGAAGATATTCCCAGGGTTGTTCTGTCCTTTGAAGATATTCCCAGGGTTGTTCTGTCCTTTGAAGATATTCCCAGGGTTGTTCTGTCCTTTGAAGATATTCCCAGGGTTGTTCTGTCCTTTGAAGATATTCCCAGGGTTGTTCTGTCCTTTGAAGATATTCCCAGGGTTGTTCTGTCCTTTGAAGATATTCCCAGGGTTGTTCTGTCCTTTGAACCTATTCCCAGGGTTGTTCTGTCCTTTGAAGATATTCCCAGGGTTGTTCTGTCCTTTGAAGATATTCCCAGGGTTGTTCTGCCCTTTGAAGATATTCCCAGGGTTGTTCTGTCCTTTGAAGATATTCCCAGGGTTGTTCTGTCCTTTGAAGATATTCCCAGGGTTGTTCTGCCCTTTGAAGATATTCCCAGGGTTGTTCTGTCCTTTGAAGATATTCCCAGGGTTGTTCTGTCCTTTGAAGATATTCCCAGGGTTGTTCTGTCCTTTGAAGATATTCCCAGGGTTGTTCTGTCCTTTGAAGATATTCCCAGGGTTGTTCTGTCCTTTGAAGATATTCCCAGGGTTGTTCTGTCCTTTGAAGATATTCCCAGGGTTGTTCTGTCCTTTGAAGATATTCCCAGGGTTGTTCTGTCCTTTGAAGATATTCCCAGGGTTGTTCTGTCCTTTGAAGATATTCCCAGGGTTGTTCTGTCCTTTGAAGATATTCCCAGGGTTGTTCTGTCCTTTGAAGATATTCCCAGGGTTGTTCTGTCCTTTGAAGATATTCCCAGGGTTGTTCTGTCCTTTGAAGATATTCCCAGGGTTGTTCTGTCCTTTGAACCTATTCCCAGGGTTGTTCTGTCCTTTGAAGATATTCCCAGGGTTGTTCTGTCCTTTGAAGATATTCCCAGGGTTGTTCTGTCCTTTGAAGATATTCCCAGGGTTGTTCTGTCCTTTGAACCTATTCCCAGGGTTGTTCTGTCCTTTGAAGATATTCCCAGGGTTGTTCTGTCCTTTGAAGATATTCCCAGGGTTGTTCTGTCCTTTGAAGATATTCCCAGGGTTGTTCTGTCCTTTGAAGATATTCCCAGGGTTGTTCTGTCCTTTGAAGATATTCCCAGGGTTGTTCTGTCCTTTGAAGATATTCCCAGGGTTGTTCTGTCCTTTGAAGATATTCCCAGGGTTGTTCTGTCCTTTGAAGATATTCCCAGGGTTGTTCTGTCCTTTGAAGATATTCCCAGGGTTGTTCTGTCCTTTGAAGATATTCCCAGGGTTGTTCTGTCCTTTGAAGATATTCCCAGGGTTGTTCTGTCCTTTGAAGATATTCCCAGGGTTGTTCTGTCCTTTGAAGATATTCCCAGGATTGTTCTGTCCTTTGAAGATATTCCCAGGGTTGTTCTGTCCTTTGAAGATATTCCCAGGGTTGTTCTGTCCTTTGAAGATATTCCCAGGGTTGTTCTGTCCTTTGAAGATATTCCCAGGATTGTTCTGTCCTTTGAAGATATTCCCAGGGTTGTTCTGTCCTTTGAAGATATTCCCAGGGTTGTTCTGTCCTTTGAAGATATTCCCAGGGTTGTTCTGTCCTTTGAAGATATTCCCAGGGTTGTTCTGTCCTTTGAAGATATTCCCAGGGTTGTTCTGTCCTTTGAAGATATTCCCAGGATTGTTCTGTCCTTTGAAGATATTCCCAGGATTGTTCTGTCCTTTGAAGATATTCCCAGGGTTGTTCTGTCCTTTGAAGATATTCCCAGGGTTGTTCTGTCCTTTGAAGATATTCCCAGGGTTGTTCTGTCCTTTGAAGATATTCCCAGGGTTGTTCTGTCCTTTGAAGATATTCCCAGGGTTGTTCTGTCCTTTGAAGATATTCCCAGGGTTGTTCTGTCGTTTGAAGATATTCCCAGGGTTGTTCTGTCCTTTGAAGATATTCCCAGGGTTGTTCTGTCCTTTGAAGATATTCCCAGGGTTGTTCTGTCCTTTGAAGATATTCCCAGGGTTGTTCTGTCCTTTGAAGATATTCCCAGGGTTGTTCTGTCCTTTGAAGATATTCCCAGGGTTGTTCTGTCCTTTGAAGATATTCCCAGGGTTGTTCTGTCCTTTGAAGATATTCCCAGGGTTGTTCTGTCCTTTGAAGATATTCCCAGGGTTGTTCTGTCCTTTGAAGATATTCCCAGGGTTGTTCTGTCCTTTGAAGATATTCCCAGGGTTGTTCTGTCCTTTGAAGATATTCCCAGGATTGTTCTGTCCTTTGAAGATATTCCCAGGGTTGTTCTGTCCTTTGAAGATATTCCCAGGGTTGTTCTGTCCTTTGAAGATATTCCCAGGGTTGTTCTGTCCTTTGAAGATATTCCCAGGATTGTTCTGTCCTTTGAAGATATTCCCAGGGTTGTTCTGTCCTTTGAAGATATTCCCAGGGTTGTTCTGTCCTTTGAAGATATTCCCAGGGTTGTTCTGTCCTTTGAAGATATTCCCAGGGTTGTTCTGTCCTTTGAAGATATTCCCAGGGTTGTTCTGTCCTTTGAAGATATTCCCAGGATTGTTCTGTCCTTTGAAGATATTCCCAGGATTGTTCTGTCCTTTGAAGATATTCCCAGGGTTGTTCTGTCCTTTGAAGATATTCCCAGGGTTGTTCTGTCCTTTGAAGATATTCCCAGGGTTGTTCTGTCCTTTGAAGATATTCCCAGGGTTGTTCTGTCCTTTGAAGATATTCCCAGGGTTGTTCTGTCCTTTGAAGATATTCCCAGGGTTGTTCTGTCGTTTGAAGATATTCCCAGGGTTGTTCTGTCCTTTGAAGATATTCCCAGGGTTGTTCTGTCCTTTGAAGATATTCCCAGGGTTGTTCTGTCCTTTGAAGATATTCCCAGGGTTGTTCTGTCCTTTGAAGATATTCCCAGGGTTGTTCTGTCCTTTGAAGATATTCCCAGGGTTGTTCTGTCCTTTGAAGATATTCCCAGGGTTGTTCTGTCCTTTGAAGATATTCCCAGGGTTGTTCTGTCCTTTGAAGATATTCCCAGGGTTGTTCTGTCCTTTGAAGATATTCCCAGGGTTGTTCTGTCCTTTGAAGATATTCCCAGGGTTGTTCTGTCCTTTGAACCTATTCCCAGGGTTGTTCTGTCCTTTGAAGATATTCCCAGGGTTGTTCTGTCCTTTGAAGATATTCCCAGGGTTGTTCTGTCCTTTGAAGATATTCCCAGGGTTGTTCTGTCCTTTGAAGATATTCCCAGGGTTGTTCTGTCCTTTGAAGATATTCCCAGGGTTGTTCTGTCCTTTGAAGATATTCCCAGGATTGTTCTGTCCTTTGAAGATATTCCCAGGGTTGTTCTGTCCTTTGAAGATATTCCCAGGGTTGTTCTGTCCTTTGAAGATATTCCCAGGGTTGTTCTGTCCTTTGAAGATATTCCCAGGGTTGTTCTGTCCTTTGAAGATATTCCCAGGGTTGTTCTGTCCTTTGAAGATATTCCCAGGGTTGTTCTGTCCTTTGAAGATATTCCCAGGGTTGTTCTGTCCTTTGAAGATATTCCCAGGGTTGTTCTGTCCTTTGAAGATATTCCCAGGGTTGTTCTGTCCTTTGAACCTATTCCCAGGGTTGTTCTGTCCTTTGAAGATATTCCCAGGGTTGTTCTGTCCTTTGAAGATATTCCCAGGGTTGTTCTGTCCTTTGAAGATATTCCCAGGGTTGTTCTGTCCTTTGAAGATATTCCCAGGGTTGTTCTGTCCTTTGAAGATATTCCCAGGGTTGTTCTGTCCTTTGAAGATATTCCCAGGGTTGTTCTGTCCTTTGAAGATATTCCCAGGGTTGTTCTGTCCTTTGAAGATATTCCCAGGGTTGTTCTGTCCTTTGAAGATATTCCCAGGGTTGTTCTGTCCTTTGAAGATATTCCCAGGGTTGTTCTGTCCTTTGAAGATATTCCCAGGGTTGTTCTGTCCTTTGAAGATATTCCCAGGGTTGTTCTGTCCTTTGAACCTATTCCCAGGGTTGTTCTGTCCTTTGAAGATATTCCCAGGGTTGTTCTGTCCTTTGAAGATATTCCCAGGGTTGTTCTGTCCTTTGAAGATATTCCCAGGGTTGTTCTGTCCTTTGAAGATATTCCCAGGGTTGTTCTGTCCTTTGAAGATATTCCCAGGGTTGTTCTGTCCTTTGAAGATATTCCCAGGATTGTTCTGTCCTTTGAAGATAATCCCAGGGTTGTTCTGTCCTTTGAAGATATTCCCAGGGTTGTTCTGTCCTTTGAAGATATTCACAGGGTTGTTCTGTCCTTTGAAGATATTCCCAGGGTTGTTCTGCCCTTTGAAGATATTCCCAGGGTTGTTCTGTCCTTTGAAGATATTCCCAGGGTTGTGCTGTCCTTTGAAGATATTCCCAGGGTTGTTCTGTCCTTTGAAGATATTCCCAGGGTTGTTCTGTCCTTTGAAGATATTCCCAGGGTTGTTCTGTCCTTTGAAGATATTCCCAGGGTTGTTCTGTCCTTTGAAGATATTCCCAGGGTTGTTCTGTCCTTTGAAGATATTCCCGGGGTTGTTCTGTCCTTTGAAGATATTCCCAGGGTTGTTCTGTCCTTTGAAGATATTCCCAGGGTTGTTCTGTCCTTTGAAGATATTCCCAGGGTTGTTCTGTCCTTTGAAGATATTCCCAGGGTTGTTCTGTCCTTTGAAGATATTCCCAGGGTTGTTCTGTCCTTTGAAGATATTCCCAGGGTTGTTCTGTCCTTTGAACCTATTCCCAGGGTTGTTCTGTCCTTTGAAGATATTCCCAGGGTTGTTCTGTCCTTTGAAGATATTCCCAGGGTTGTTCTGTCCTTTGAAGATATTCCCAGGGTTGTTCTGTCCTTTGAAGATATTCCCAGGGTTGTTCTGTCCTTTGAACCTATTCCCAGGGTTGTTCTGTCCTTTGAAGATATTCCCAGGGTTGTTCTGTCCTTTGAAGATATTCCCAGGGTTGTTCTGTCCTTTGAAGATATTCCCAGGGTTGTTCTGTCCTTTGAAGATATTCCCAGGGTTGTTCTGTCCTTTGAAGATATTCCCAGGGTTGTTCTGTCCTTTGAAGATATTCCCAGGATTGTTCTGTCCTTTGAAGATAATCCCAGGGTTGTTCTGTCCTTTGAAGATATTCCCAGGGTTGTTCTGTCCTTCGAAGATATTCCCAGGGTTGTTCTGTCCTTTGAAGATATTCCCAGGGTTGTTCTGCCCTTTGAAGATATTCCCAGGGTTGTTCTGTCCTTTGAAGATATTCCCAGGGTTGTGCTGTCCTTTGAAGATATTCCCAGGGTTGTTCTGTCCTTTGAAGATATTCCCAGGGTTGTTCTGTCCTTTGAAGATATTCCCAGGGTTGTTCTGTCCTTTGAAGATATTCCCAGGGTTGTTCTGTCCTTTGAAGATATTCCCAGGGTTGTGCTGTCCTTTGAAGATATTCCCAGGGTTGTGCTGTCCTTTGAAGATATTCCCAGGGTTGTTCTGTCCTTTGAAGATATTCCCAGGGTTGTGCTGTCCTTTGAAGATATTCCCAGGGTTGTTCTGCCCTTTGAATATATTCCCAGGGTTGTTCTGCCCTTTGAAGATATTCCCAGGGTTGTTCTGTCCTTTGAAGATCTTCCCAGGGTTGTTCTGTCCTTCAAAATGCAACTGAGACGAGTGTATCAGTGGTTAGCACGCTGAACCGACATCCAGGATTGTTCTGTCCTTTGAAGATATATTGGGTTTTTACGACGAACTGTAAGGATGACTGAGATCTATTGGCGTCGGATGAATGATTAATGAGATGATGGGATGGGATGATGAGATGAAAGTATTATGGGTAATGGGACGGATAGTGGGAAGGAAGCGGTCGTGGCCTATATTGTGGGAACCATCCCGGCATTAGCCTAGACTACAGAGGAAAACCACGAAAAAAACCTGTAAATATGGACGGTAGCGTTGATCGAACCGGGTCCGATATGCCCCTCACGGCCCGGATCACATGAAGCGAGTGCGTTATCTACTGCGCTGCATGTGCCGGTCGTTTTCATTTCATTTACTCGTCGCTTTCGATTTCAACTTTCAAATTGAATGTCCTCCTCTAATATTCCCAATAATTGGCCGAGCAAACATAATTAGGGCCTATTTATATCGTGTTCAACGGCGCACTGGGATGACGACTAAGATCTATTGGCGTCAGTGAATGATGGATGAGGTAAGGGGAAATTGAGACAAAATGTGATTTTTTTCGCGTGTTTATGGATAGTGGGGAGGAGTCGGTCGTGGCCTGTTGTTGAGGAACCATCCCAGTATTGACCTGAGGGAAACCACGTTGCACCCTTGTGAAGACGGTCGGCCACGGCGAGACCTCTGAATGACGGTTCAGCGTGTTAGCCACTGGTCCCACCCTCCACAACACGACAAACAAGTAGTCTGTTTGTTCGCTTTGAGCCAGAGTGAAGCAGGAAAACGTGCGCGTAATAAAGCCTGCTCGCTTCTAGCACAGGATATTATCAGCAAAAGTAAACAGGTCTGTTTGTTCAGGGGGGGACAACAACAACAACAACAACAACAACAACCAGTAGGCCGGGGGAGCGAGGAGCTAGGTTATATGACCGAGATAGCAGATAACAGAAGATAAGAGTGTGTAAATTATCGCGTGCTCACACCATATAGGTTAATAATAAATTAACCACAGAAAATAACAACGGAAACTAAATTTATGATTTTGTTTATGGTGAAATAATCTAGTGGAGCGGTAGCTTCACGGCAGCAAGTCACGAAGAGCAACCAGTAGCTGAATCAAGAAGCTATAAGAGCTAGAATATCAGTCTACTAGCCAGACCCCTCATGTTTCAAACATGAACACGTCAATTCACCACTGCCCTGCACTTCTGCGATGTGATCATTTTTACACGTCATCAGTCTGCCGTGTTAACGCATTGAAGTACTATCACTCCAAGAAATAGCCAAGTTGGTAACTCCCCCCTCCAAGCACCCCCTCATTCCTCTCCTCTTCCTCCTTCCTTCAATCTTCTTCAATCCTTCTTCTATCTTTCTCCTTCGCTATCTTCTCATATACCCAGCCGACCTGCGCCAGCCCTCCACTCCTTCCCTATCACCGCGTTACGAACGCTTGCACGCACTCTTGTACACATCTGGAAGACTCTATGTATGACATTATAGGCCTATCACTAATTTAATTTGTGCAATTTGTATAATGATCAATTTTACATCTGCTGTTAATGGAAAGAAGTGATCATTGCCCAAGAGACTTAGTTCAAAGTGGAAGATATCAACATTCGTGTGTTTATACTAAAATACTTTTATCTACGGCGAAACATTATGGTCACAGACAGCGCAGTCTTGATGTTGAAGTTCATTAGTTTTAAATAATCAAAATGGGGTGGTAAGATCGCCCTTGTAGTGCCCCGTCCAAACGATCCTATCTTTCATCCATAGCCTTAATTGGGTAACAATGATTTTGTATCAAGTTTCGATGTTATAAAAAAAAATAAAAAAAATAATGCGTGTTGACTTTTGAATGAGAGATGAGAGAAACACACATTTTCCTAATACCTTCAAAAAGATGTGGAATCAAATCTTCCGTCTCGGATTCTCACAGGCGGCACATGTAGCTCAGTCGCACTCCATGTGACAGAGAGAAGAGGTAGACTGGGCCTCGGTTCGATCGCAGCAACCCTTCTGCTTTAAAGAGTATTTATTCCATTTCCCTCTGTAGTCTAGGTTAAAGAGACGCTGGCTACTGGGGAAGAGTGCATGGCCAACTTAGTGACTGTTTTCTATTGGCTACTGAGATATCTCTCGCATGGACGCCATGTTTGGTCCAGAATCCAGACCAGATGTTTGAGAACGTGTGCTAGACTGCATTACGTCGGTTAGGAAACAACCGGTAAGTTAACGACACTTTTGGTCAAAAAAAATCTGACAAAAAATGGTGTCCGTCACGGGGATTGGCTACTTTGTTTTCCAGTATCTAGCCACTCTAGTCTAGGCCAATGCCAGGATTGTTCCTACAATATGAGCCACGACCGCTTCCTTCCCACTATCCAAGAAACCTTCATCTCATCATCTCATTAGTCATTCATACGACGCCAATAGATCCATGCGTCGTTGAACACAATGTGAATGAATAAATATATGGAACGGATTCGATGTTATTGAAGCCGGAAAATGGAAGCTTGAAATTCCATTCAAAATCTGTCGATACGTTTAAAACACGTGCTTTTGAGAGTGTCTGTCTTGATTGCTAACACCTGACACGGCCCGTGACCTCCTGCCTTATGACGTGTCAGGACGTGGTGTGGGCTTTCATGCAAGACCGAGCCAACTGCATCTATCTCTAGCAACAGATGGGATGACTGGAAACACGTGCTTTTGAGAGTGTCTGTCTTGATTGCTAGCACCTGACACGGCCCGTGACCTCCTGCCTTATGACGTGTCAGGACGTGGTGTGGGCTTTCATGCAAGACCGAGCCAACTGCATCTATCTCTAGCAACAGATGGGATGACTGGAAACACGTGCTTTTGAGAGTGTCTGTCTTGATTGCTAGCACCTGACACGGCCCGTGACCTCCTGCCTTATGACGTGTCAGGACGTGGTGTGGGCTTTCATGCAAGACCGAGCCAACTGCATCTATCTCTAGCAACAGATGGGATGACTGGAAACACGTGCTTTTGAGAGTGTCTGTCTTGATTGCTAACACCTGACACGGCCCGTGACCTCCTGCCTTATGACGTGTCAGGACGTGGTGTGGGCTTTCATGCAAGACCGAGCCAACTGCATCTATCTCTAGCAACAGACGGGATGACTGGAAACACGTGCTTTTGAGAGTGTCTGTCTTGATTGCTAGCACCTGACACGGCCCGTGACCTCCTGCCTTATGACGTGTCAGGACGTGGTGTGGGCTTTCATGCAAGACCGAGCCAACTGCATCTATCTCTAGCAACAGATGGGATGACTGAAAACACGTGCTTTTGAGAGTGTCTGTCTTGATTGCTAGCACCTGACACGGCCCGTGACCTCCTGCCTTATGACGTGTCAGGACGTGGTGTGGGCTTTCATGCAAGACCGAGCCAACTGCATCTATCTCTAGCAACAGATGTGATGACTGGAAACACGTGCTTTTGAGAGTGTCTGTCTTGATTGCTAGCACCTGACACGGCCCGTGACCTCCTGCCTTATGACGTGTCAGGACGTGGTGTGGGCTTTCATGCAAGACCGAGCCAACTGCATCTATCTCTAGCAACAGATGGGATGACTGGAAACACGTGCTTTTGAGAGTGTCTGTCTTGATTGCTAACACCTGACACGGCCCGTGACCTCCTGCCTTATGACGTGTCAGGACGTGGTGTGGGCTTTCATGCAAGACCGAGCCAACTGCATCTATCTCTAGCAACAGATGGGATGACTGGAAACACGTGCTTTTGAGAGTGTCTGTCTTGATTGCTAGCACCTGACACGGCCCGTGACCTCCTGCCTTATGACGTGTCAGGACGTGGTGTGGGCTTTCATGCAAGACCGAGCCAACTGCATCTATCTCTAGCAACAGATGGGATGACTGAAAACACGTGCTTTTGAGAGTGTCTGTCTTGATTGCTAACACCTGACACGGCCCGTGACCTCCTGCCTTATGACGTGTCAGGACGTGGTGTGGGCTTTCATGCAAGACCGAGCCAACTGCATCTATCTCTAGCAACAGACGGGATGACTGGAAACACGTGCTTTTGAGAGTGTCTGTCTTGATTGCTAACACCTGACACGGCCCGTGACCTCCTGCCTTATGACGTGTCAGGACGTGGTGTGGGCTTTCATGCAAGACCGAGCCAACTGCATCTATCTCTAGCAACAGACGGGATGACTGGAAACACGTGCTTTTGAGAGTGTCTGTCTTGATTGCTAACACCTGACACGGCCCGTGACCTCCTGCCTTATGACGTGTCAGGACGTGGTGTGGGCTTTCATGCAAGACCGAGCCAACTGCATCTATCTCTAGCAACAGACGGGATGACTGGAAACACGTGCTTTTGAGAGTGTCTGTCTTGATTGCTAACACCTGACACGGCCCGTGACCTCCTGCCTTATGACGTGTCAGGACGTGGTGTGGGCTTTCATGCAAGACCGAGCCAACTGCATCTATCTCTAGCAACAGATAGGATGACTGGAAACACGTGCTTTTGAGAGTGTCTGTCTTGATTGCTAACACCTGACACGGCCCGTGACCTCCTGCCTTATGACGTGTCAGGACGTGGTGTGGGCTTTCATGCAAGACCGAGCCAACTGCATCTATCTCTAGCAACAGATGGGATGACTGGAAACACGTGCTTTTGAGAGTGTCTGTCTTGATTGCTAACACCTGACACGGCCCGTGACCTCCTGCCTTATGACGTGTCAGGACGTGGTGTGGGCTTTCATGCAAGACCGAGCCAACTGCATCTATCTCTAGCAACAGATGGGATGACTGAAAACACGTGCTTTTGAGAGTGTCTGTCTTGATTGCTAACACCTGACACGGCCCGTGACCTCCTGCCTTATGACGTGTCAGGACGTGGTGTGGGCTTTCATGCAAGACCGAGCCAACTGCATCTATCTCTAGCAACAGATGGGATGACTGGAAACACGTGCTTTTGAGAGTGTCTGTCTTGATTGCTAGCACCTGACACGGCCCGTGACCTCCTGCCTTATGACGTGTCAGGACGTGGTGTGGGCTTTCATGCAAGACCGAGCCAACTGCATCTATCTCTAGCAACAGATAGGATGACTGGAAACACGTGCTTTTGAGAGTGTCTGTCTTGATTGCTAGCACCTGACACGGCCCGTGACCTCCTGCCTTATGACGTGTCAGGACGTGGTGTGGGCTTTCATGCAAGACCGAGCCAACTGCATCTATCTCTAGCAACAGATGGGATGACTGGAAACACGTGCTTTTGAGAGTGTCTGTCTTGATTGCTAGCACCTGACACGGCCCGTGACCTCCTGCCTTATGACGTGTCAGGACGTGGTGTGGGCTTTCATGCAAGACCGAGCCAACTGCATCTATCTCTAGCAACAGATGGGATGACTGGAAACACGTGCTTTTGAGAGTGTCTGTCTTGATTGCTAGCACCTGACACGGCCCGTGACCTCCTGCCTTATGACGTGTCAGGACGTGGTGTGGGCTTTCATGCAAGACCGAGCCAACTGCATCTATCTCTAGCAACAGATGGGATGACTGGAAACACGTGCTTTTGAGAGTGTCTGTCTTGATTGCTAACACCTGACACGGCCCGTGACCTCCTGCCTTATGACGTGTCAGGACGTGGTGTGGGCTTTCATGCAAGACCGAGCCAACTGCATCTATCTCTAGCAACAGATGGGATGACTGGAAACACGTGCTTTTGAGAGTGTCTGTCTTGATTGCTAGCACCTGACACGGCCCGTGACCTCCTGCCTTATGACGTGTCAGGACGTGGTGTGGGCTTTCATGCAAGACCGAGCCAACTGCATCTATCTCTAGCAACAGATGGGATGACTGGAAACACGTGCTTTTGAGAGTGTCTGTCTTGATTGCTAGCACCTGACACGGCCCGTGACCTCCTGCCTTATGACGTGTCAGGACGTGGTGTGGGCTTTCATGCAAGACCGAGCCAACTGCATCTATCTCTAGCAACAGATGGGATGACTGAAAACACGTGCTTTTGAGAGTGTCTGTCTTGATTGCTAGCACCTGACACGGCCCGTGACCTCCTGCCTTATGACGTGTCAGGACGTGGTGTGGGCTTTCATGCAAGACCGAGCCAACTGCATCTATCTCTAGCAACAGATAGGATGACTGGAAACACGTGCTTTTGAGAGTGTCTGTCTTGATTGCTAGCACCTGACACGGCCCGTGACCTCCTGCCTTATGACGTGTCAGGACGTGGTGTGGGCTTTCATGCAAGACCGAGCCAACTGCATCTATCTCTAGCAACAGACGGGATGACTGGAAACACGTGCTTTTGAGAGTGTCTGTCTTGATTGCTAACACCTGACACGGCCCGTGACCTCCTGCCTTATGACGTGTCAGGACGTGGTGTGGGCTTTCATGCAAGACCGAGCCAACTGCATCTATCTCTAGCAACAGATGGGATGACTGGAAACACGTGCTTTTGAGAGTGTCTGTCTTGATTGCTAACACCTGACACGGCCCGTGACCTCCTGCCTTATGACGTGTCAGGACGTGGTGTGGGCTTTCATGCAAGACCGAGCCAACTGCATCTATCTCTAGCAACAGATAGGATGACTGGAAACACGTGCTTTTGAGAGTGTCTGTCTTGATTGCTAACACCTGACACGGCCCGTGACCTCCTGCCTTATGACGTGTCAGGACGTGGTGTGGGCTTTCATGCAAGACCGAGCCAACTGCATCTAACTCTAGCAACAGACGGGATGACTGGAAACACGTGCTTTTGAGAGTGTCTGTCTTGATTGCTAACACCTGACACGGCCCGTGACCTCCTGCCTTATAACGTGTCAGGACGTGGTGTGGGCTTTCATGCAAGACCGAGCCAACTGCATCTATCTCTAGCAACAGATAGGATGACTGGAAACACGTGCTTTTGAGAGTGTCTGTCTTGATTGCTAACACCTGACACGGCCCGTGACCTCCTGCCTTATGACGTGTCAGGACGTGGTGTGGGCTTTCATGCAAGACCGAGCCAACTGCATCTATCTCTAGCAACAGATAGGATGACTGGAAACACGTGCTTTTGAGAGTGTCTGTCTTGATTGCTAACACCTGACACGGCCCGTGACCTCCTGCCTTATGACGTGTCAGGACGTGGTGTGGGCTTTCATGCAAGACCGAGCCAACTGCATCTATCTCTAGCAACAGATAGGATGACTGGAAACACGTGCTTTTGAGAGTGTCTGTCTTGATTGCTAACACCTGACACGGCCCGTGACCTCCTGCCTTATGACGTGTCAGGACGTGGTGTGGGCTTTCATGCAAGACCGAGCCAACTGCATCTATCTCTAGCAACAGATAGGATGACTGGAAACACGTGCTTTTGAGAGTGTCTGTCTTGATTGCTAGCACCTGACACGGCCCGTGACCTCCTGCCTTATGACGTGTCAGGACGTGGTGTGGGCTTTCATGCAAGACCGAGCCAACTGCATCTATCTCTAGCAACAGATGGGATGACTGGAAACACGTGCTTTTGAGAGTGTCTGTCTTGATTGCTAACACCTGACACGGCCCGTGACCTCCTGCCTTATGACGTGTCAGGACGTGGTGTGGGCTTTCATGCAAGACCGAGCCAACTGCATCTATCTCTAGCAACAGATAGGATGACTGGAAACACGTGCTTTTGAGAGTGTCTGTCTTGATTGCTAACACCTGACACGGCCCGTGACCTCCTGCCTTATGACGTGTCAGGACGTGGTGTGGGCTTTCATGCAAGACCGAGCCAACTGCATCTATCTCTAGCAACAGACGGGATGACTGGAAACACGTGCTTTTGAGAGTGTCTGTCTTGATTGCTAACACCTGACACGGCCCGTGACCTCCTGCCTTATGACGTGTCAGGACGTGGTGTGGGCTTTCATGCAAGACCGAGCCAACTGCATCTATCTCTAGCAACAGATGGGATGACTGGAAACACGTGCTTTTGAGAGTGTCTGTCTTGATTGCTAACACCTGACACGGCCCGTGACCTCCTGCCTTATGACGTGTCAGGACGTGGTGTGGGCTTTCATGCAAGACCGAGCCAACTGCATCTATCTCTAGCAACAGATGGGATGACTGAAAACACGTGCTTTTGAGAGTGTCTGTCTTGATTGCTAACACCTGACACGGCCCGTGACCTCCTGCCTTATGACGTGTCAGGACGTGGTGTGGGCTTTCATGCAAGACCGAGCCAACTGCATCTATCTCTAGCAACAGATAGGATGACTGGAAACACCTGCTTTTGAGAGTGTCTGTCTTGATTGCTAACACCTGACACGGCCCGTGACCTCCTGCCTTATGACGTGTCAGGACGTGGTGTGGGCTTTCATGCAAGACCGAGCCAACTGCATCTATCTCTAGCAACAGATGGGATGACTGGAAACACGTGCTTTTGAGAGTGTCTGTCTTGATTGCTAGCACCTGACACGGCCCGTGACCTCCTGCCTTATGACGTGTCAGGACGTGGTGTGGGCTTTCATGCAAGACCGAGCCAACTGCATCTATCTCTAGCAACAGACGGGATGACTGGAAACACGTGCTTTTGAGAGTGTCTGTCTTGATTGCTAGCACCTGACACGGCCCGTGACCTCCTGCCTTATGACGTGTCAGGACGTGGTGTGGGCTTTCATGCAAGACCGAGCCAACTGCATCTATCTCTAGCAACAGATGTGATGACTGGAAACACCTGCTTTTGAGAGTGTCTGTCTTGATTGCTAACACCTGACACGGCCCGTGACCTCCTGCCTTATGACGTGTCAGGACGTGGTGTGGGCTTTCATGCAAGACCGAGCCAACTGCATCTATCTCTAGCAACAGATGTGATGACTGGAAACACGTGCTTTTGAGAGTGTCTGTCTTGATTGCTAGCACCTGACACGGCCCGTGACCTCCTGCCTTATGACGTGTCAGGACGTGGTGTGGGCTTTCATGCAAGACCGAGCCAACTGCATCTATCTCTAGCAACAGATGGGATGACTGGAAACACGTGCTTTTGAGAGTGTCTGTCTTGATTGCTAACACCTGACATGGCCCGTGACCTCCTGCCTTATGACGTGTCAGGACGTGGTGTGGGCTTTCATGCAAGACCGAGCCAACTGCATCTATCTCTAGCAACAGATGGGATGACTGGAAACACGTGCTTTTGAGAGTGTCTGTCTTGATTGCTAACACCTGACACGGCCCGTGACCTCCTGCCTTATGACGTGTCAGGACGTGGTGTGGGCTTTCATGCAAGACCGAGCCAACTGCATCTATCTCTAGCAACAGATGGGATGACTGGAAACACGTGCTTTTGAGAGTGTCTGTCTTGATTGCTAACACCTGACACGGCCCGTGACCTCCTGCCTTATGACGTGTCAGGACGTGGTGTGGGCTTTCATGCAAGACCGAGCCAACTGCATCTATCTCTAGCAACAGACGGGATGACTGGAAACACGTGCTTTTGAGAGTGTCTGTCTTGATTGCTAGCACCTGACACGGCCCGTGACCTCCTGCCTTATGACGTGTCAGGACGTGGTGTGGGCTTTCATGCAAGACCGAGCCAACTGCATCTATCTCTAGCAACAGATGGGATGACTGAAAACACGTGCTTTTGAGAGTGTCTGTCTTGATTGCTAACACCTGACACGGCCCGTGACCTCCTGCCTTATGACGTGTCAGGACGTGGTGTGGGCTTTCATGCAAGACCGAGCCAACTGCATCTATCTCTAGCAACAGATAGGATGACTGGAAACACGTGCTTTTGAGAGTGTCTGTCTTGATTGCTAGCACCTGACACGGCCCGTGACCTCCTGCCTTATGACGTGTCAGGACGTGGTGTGGGCTTTCATGCAAGACCGAGCCAACTGCATCTATCTCTAGCAACAGATGAGATGACTGGAAACACGTGCTTTTGAGAGTGTCTGTCTTGATTGCTAACACCTGACACGGCCCGTGACCTCCTGCCTTATGACGTGTCAGGACGTGGTGTGGGCTTTCATGCAAGACCGAGCCAACTGCA